>PVKV010028986.1:0-24224 GCA_004027835.1 Alouatta palliata | reverse complement strand
ATGTCTTTTGTAGGGACATGGATGAATCTGGAAACCAAACCATCATTCTCAGCAAACTGACACAAGAACAGAAAATCAAGCACCATAGGTGAACGTCACTCATAGGTGAACGTCAAACAATGAGAACACATGGACAGAGGGAGGGGAGCATCACACATTGGGGTCTGTTTCAGGGGACTAGGGGAGGGACAGTGGGGGGCAGCGAGGTTGGGGAGGAATAACATGGGGAGAAATGCCAGATACAGGTGATGGCGGGATGGACATAGCAAACCACATTGCCATATATGTACCTATGCAACAATCCTGCATGATCCACACATGTACCCCAGAACCTAAAGTAGAATAAATATATATATATATATATATATATATATATATATATATATTAAAAGAAGAAAAGAAAAGAATGTGTATTCTGCTATTGTTGGGTCGAGTATTCCATAAATATCAATCAGGTTGAGTTGGTTTGTAGAATTGCTTAAGTCCTTACTGATTTTCAGTATGCTTGTATTCATCGTTGAAATTGGGGTATTTTATTTTTATTTTAAGTTGCTGGAACATGTGCAGGATGTGCAGGTTTGTTACATAGGTAAACATGTGCCATGGGGGTTTGCTGCACCTGTCAAACCATCACCTAGGTTTTAAGCCCAGCATGAATCAGCTATTTTTCTTAATGTTCTCCCTTCCCCAATCCCACTGCCCGACAGGCCCCAGTATGTGTTGTTCTCTTCCCTGTGTCCATGTGTTCCCATTGTTCAGCTCCTACTTATAAGTGAGAACATTCAGTGTCTGTTTTTCTGTTCCTACGTTAGTTTGCTAAGGATAATGTCTTCCAGCTCCATCCATGTCCTTGCAAAGGACATGATCTTCTTCCTTTTTGTGGTGAAATAGTGATATTTAAATATCCAACTATAATTATTAATTTATCTATTTCACCTTACAGTTCTATCAGTTTTTGCTTAAAATATTTTAAAGCTCTGTTATTGGGAACACACATGGTTAGGACTATGATGCCCTCCTGATGAACTGACACTTTATCATTATGAAATAGCCATCCTTTCTGCTAGCAATGTTCTTGGCTATGTAATCTGCTTTGTCAGATATCAATATAGTCACTGCAGATTTATTTTAGTTAACTAGAATATCTTTTTCCATCCTTTTACCTTTACCTTATTTGTATTTTCATATTTAAATGTTTTTCTTGTAGCCAGCATATATCTGAGTCTTCCTTTTGACAATCTTTGCCTTTTAATTAAGGTATTTAGATAATTAATAATTAATGAACATCAACCAATATAGTTGGGTTTAAATCTGCCATCTTGCTATTTGTTCTCTCTTGGTTTTATCTAATTGTTTCCTTCCTCTTTTTATGCCTTCTTTTGGATTAATAGTTTTTGGGGGTTTTTTTTAACAATTTCATTTCATCTCTATAGGCTTTTAAACTATAGCTCTTCGTGTTATTTAGGAGGTTGCTTTAGGGTTTAGAGTACACATACTTAGTTCATTACAATCTTTCTTAAGGTGACATTATACCATTTGACATGTAGCATTAGAACCTTACAGCAGTATCCTACCATTTCTCCTCTACCTGCCTTTGTGCTAGTTATGTGACACTTTTTACTTTTACATGTTATAAACCTCACAACGCATTAATATTTTTGCTTTAAACACTTCTTCCTCTCAGTAGGCATACCTCCAGCAAGCTTCTTTCTGTTCTCTTGCTAGAAATTTGTCTAAAATAAGAACAAATAGGATCTGAGATCATAAGGTTCCATAATGTTTACTGTATTATCTGTGCTCTGAAGCTCTTTCCCCATTGCTTCCTGATTGTTAGTTGTCAATTTGCTGGGTAGATCACCTTCAAATATAAGTGAATTGTTATTTTATAAAGAAAGCAGGTAAAATCCAAACCGTGATTGAAAAAGAGAATTTGAAATAATTCAGTAATGAAAAAGAGACCCAAACAGTAGACTGTTACCAATTAAATTAAGGAGGCAGCTGGGGGAAATCCTTCACTGAAAGGGAGGAGGGTGCTCTGCATTTGTTTCTTGTAGAACTAGCAGGCTGGCCAAAAGTTGCCTCTTTTTCCATTTTAGGAGCTGGTCTAAAATATTCTCTTACTTAATGAGGCATTTCTCCTTTCCCAAAGCCAGATGCGGTCGAGGTATTTTGTATTATCTTTAGCCAGCAGTTTTAGATGTAGAAAATCCTCTCCAATCTTTTAAAAAATTTCTTCTTGAAATACGGACAGTAGTATGAATTCTAGAATATCGTAATGCATTTTATTGTATTCAAATATAGGATAAAACATACTGCAACAGGAAGAAGGGAGCAGGCTACATAGTAGAAATTCTGAACCTGGTTAATGCGCACAGAGGATTTTAATTTAATACTTGCTTGTACACCAACGGAGCGTTTAACTCTCTCTCTCCAGCAACTTCTGTCTTCAGTACTCCATGTTAAGGCACACTTTCTATTCTAATTCTGTTAATTAGAATTCTATTTCCAATTCGATTTCTGCTTTCTAATCAACGGCACAATACAATTGTCCATTTCTCAAATCCCTCCTCCTCCCGACATCTGGTTCTCTTGGCCCTCCACGTTCTTCTGCTAAAATGAGTTCTAAAATGCCTCAGCCTAGAGTTTCGTTAAGAGAAGCTCGCTGAGAGCAGGGGGCCTCTGGGTGCCCACTTCAGCCTCCCCAGTCATTTAGGACAATTTCCTAAATCGAAGCTAGAAATGCGTGATTCGTTTGGTGACTTTTCCTGGGTTCTCGCTTAAGCAGAGCCACAGGTTGTGGGGGCCACCAGGCCTCTGCGAAGGGCAGGTGCCGCGGTGCGCGCGCGCGCGAGCAGCCAGCAGCCAAAGCCACCTGCTCACAGGGCCCCGGCAACTCCGCGGCGAGGCGGAGGACGCGGGCGCAATCGCGCAGGGGCCCCCAGGCGAGGGGGAAAGCATCGGAGGAGACGCAGAGCTGGAGCGAGGTCACCGTGTTCCGGCAGCGACCTGGGTTACCTCAGCCCGCGGGGCTGGGAGCCCCCGCCCCCGAGCGCTTGCAGCCCTGCGGAGCCCGCCGCCCACGCCGCGCTGAGGACGCTGCTTTAGCCGGGCGCCCGCCCCCGTCCACGACTTCAGCGGCTCGCAGCGTGCCGCCCCCCAGACGCGCGTGGCTGCTGGCGAAGGCTGAGATCGCGCTCCCGCCGGCCAGTTCCCAGCAGCAGCGGCAGCAGCGCATCCTCCCTGCTACGCGCCTTCGCTCCGGACTCGCGTCTTCGAAGCCCCGCGGTGATGAGCCCCGAGCCGGTCCCGCCGCCGCCGTCCCAGTGCCCCGGCTGCGACCGCCCGGAGCCGATCGCCCAGCGCTTGGAGGAGGGCGACGAGGCCTTCAGCGCGGGCGAGTACGAGATGGCAGCCGAGCTATTCCGCTCCTTGCTGGCCGGGCTGGCGCAACCGGACCGCGGCCTGTGCCTGAGGCTGGGGGACGCGCTGGCCCGCGCCGGCCGCCTCCCCGAGGCCTTGGGCGCGTTCCGCGGCGCCGCGCGGCTCGGGGAGCTGCGGCCGGAGGAACTGGAGGAGCTGGCGGGCGGCCTGGTGCGCGCCATAGACCTGCGCGAGCGGCCGCTGTCCGCGGAGAACCCGAGCTGCGAGCCCGAGGCGCCTGCGGAGGGAGGGCCGGCCCCGGCGCCACGCACGCCCCGCGACCTACTCGGCTGCCCGCGCTGCCGACGGCTGCTGTACAGGCCGGTGACGCTGCCCTGCGGGCTCACGGTCTGCAAGCGCTGCGTGGAGCCGGGGTCCGCGCGGCCGCAGGCGCGGCGCGTGAACGTGGTGCTGTGCGGCCTGCTGGAGAGGTGCTTCCCGGCCGAGTGCAGGGTGCGCAGGCTGGCGGGCCTGGCGCGGAGCCTGCAGCGCCAGCAGCAGCCCGAGGCCGCGCTGCTCAGGTGCGACCAGGCCCTGGAGCTGGGTGAGTCGGCGATGGGGCGGGCCCGCCTCCCCGACACCTGTCGGGCCCAGCAGCGGGGTGGGGAGCTGACCGGTGGAGGCGACAGGCTTTGGGCTTTCGCGCGGTTTGTTCAAGCTTAGGGGTCGCTTTGGTTCCTAACGATGGGAAAGTGAAAAGTGGGGCGGCCACACGGTGCAGCGATGGTGGTCGCTGTCAGAGGCCACGTGCACCCCACTGGGTTTGTCTTTTCCTGATAAGTTTCCCGCGGCCCCCGGAGCAGCTCCGTAAGGACCTGTAATTGCCTTTCGGCCCCTTCTGTGCTGTTGGGGAGTGGGAGGATGACGAAATATTTTTGCTCATCCTGAAGGAAAATGCACGTAGCTGACACACTGGAGGCGCAGAACGGGGTGCCTTGCGCTGGGGTAGGATTTGCTTTGGGTTTCAGCTAATATAGCCAGGAAGGAATCCCTTCCACTCTGCTGTCATCACGTTACATGCTCCGGCTCTATCCTGCTCTCTGTCTCGAAGGCCATCATTAGATGTCATGGCGTATTTAACTTACTAGATAGTTACACTGACTAGTGTGTGTCGTTTTTAATTATTCATTCACTCATTCCATTATTTATCTTAGGCCTAAGGCCAGCACCAGGCATTGTCCTGCCTTCACCCAACCACCACCTGTTAACACTATTAAACTAAAAAACTAAACTTCTGCGATCCTTTTGGCTTTGACATATGAGTATGCGCTCTATTAGCAGTTGTTTTGGGCAGTGTGAGGAGGATGGTTTGCTTTCTGATTTCACTGGTTTGATAATATAGGGTATATGTGATTTAAAGCACTAGCCAAGAAGACTTGTTGAATCTCTTGTTACTAAAAGAATCTTCTGGCATGCTACAGGCAGTACGCATTGTATTTTAAAGTTAAGGTTAAGGTTTTCTCTTTTAGAAGGCACAGATTACAAAGTGACTAACATTCAATTTTGTCTTGCAAAAAAAAAATGATCTGGTAATTGAGCAAGTGTTCAATGTCTGTATCTGATTGGGATATTCTCTGCTGGAGTAGCACACTTAGCTTATGTAACAAGTATTCTGGCTTTTGCAACCAACATATCCATACTTTAACAGGCATATTTTTGAGTTTTCTACTAATTTAGGCATTGATGGTATTAGAGCAGCACTATCCAATAGAACTATTGTGTAAGCCACACATAATTTGAAATTTTCTTGTAGCTACATTAAAAAGGATGAGAAAAAGCAGGTGAAATTTATTTTAGCAATTTTTAACCCTATGCATCCAAAATATTACTTCAACATGCCTTCAATCTTACAAAAAAATTGAGATTTTACTGTTGTTAAACTAAGCCTTTGAAATTCACTATATATTTTGCTTTCACTGCACTACCCAATTCCAACACCAAATTTTCATTGGAACTACTTCATCTATATTTAGATGTTGGAGAAGATGTAGAAAAATGAAAACTGCAATATTCATATGCTGCTGATGGGACTGCAAATGATACCCCTGAAAATTATTTCGTAGTAGCTACAGATAAGTTAAGCTTATCCTTGGCTAAATCGTTTCAAAGAGGTATATGCATATGTGCCCCCGAAAAATGTGCAAGTAGGTACAAGAGTGTATATCATTGTTAGAGATACCCCAGAAGTTCAGACAACTCAAATGTGCAGCAAGAGCAGAAGGGGTGAATGTATGATTGTGTCTTCTTAGCGTACTGTACGGAAAGAAAATAAACCAACTGCAGTTACAAACTACGGTGTGGACAGACCTCACAAACATAATGTTGAGTGAAAGTCAGACTCAAGCATTTTTACTATATGATCCTATTTATCTGTAAGTCCAAACAGACAAAATTACTATAGGATGTTAGAAGTAAGGACAATGGTTATCTTGGGCGGATGAAAAGGGAGTAGTGATTGTGAGGAAGTATGAGAGGGATCTGTGGGGTCGTGGTGATGTTCTGTTTCTTGACTTAGAGGATGGTTACACAAGTGTGTTCACTTTGCAATAGTTCATTGAATTATATACTTATATTTTTAGCTTTTCTGTGTATGTATTAGACCTAATTTAAACGTTTTTAAAATAGACTAAGTTAATTGATATGAGAACTTATATAGAATGTATTCAATATTCATTATTCAAAGGTTAGTTTAAAATTTTATGGAAAATTTTGATTTCAAAATAAATTAGCTCCAAAAGAGGTTTTGGTATAGTAAAAAATACATAATGAAAGTTCACAGATGTTTGGAATCAAAAATACCTGTGTTTAGATCCAAGCTCTGACTTTTTTTTTTTTTTTTTTTTTTTTTTTGAGGCGGGGTCTCTGTCACTCAGGCTGGAGTGCAGTGTCATGATCTCAGCTCACTGCAACCTTTGCCTCCTGGGTTCAAGAGTGATTCTCGTGCCTCAGCTTCTTGAGTAGCTGGGATTATAGGCATGCACCACCACGCCTGGTAATTTTTTTGTATTTTTGGTAGAGACGGGTTTCACTGTGTTGACCAGACTGATTTCCAACTCCTGTCTTCGCATGATCTGCCTGCATCAGCCTCCCAAAGTGTTGAGATTACAGGCATGAGCCACTGCACCTGACCTCTAACACTTATTTATGTGACCTTAGCCAACTGTGGTAGTCATTAACGCTGTTCTCCAAATATGTATATTGCTATACCTTCCCCAAACGAGACAGGACTGCACTTCCTGGTCCACTTGTGGTTAGGTGGAGCCATGTGACTACTTTTGGCCAATAAGTTATTAGTGGAATTTAAAATGACTAGTATGTATGTTAAAAGAAGTAAATGAATGTATGAAAATATAAAGCATTCGATAGACAGTTTTCTATTTAAAAAAAAAAAAAGAACCAAATGGGTATTCTGGAAATTCAAAATACAATATCTGAAGTTGAGAATTAATTAGATTTGTTACAAACCAGATGGGACACATCAGAAGTCTGAATGAGAAAACTCAGAAGCAAGTCAACAGAAAATATCCAAACTGAATCACAAAAAAGGAATAAAAGAGAGCATGAGAGTTATGTGAGACACAGACAAAACTTCCAACAACTGTAAAACTGGAATCCTGGAAGAAGAGAGAGGGGAAGGGCAAGAGAAATATTTAAAGAAAAAGTAATTGAGAATTTTCCAAATCTGATGAGAAACTTTAAATCACTGAATCAGAAAGTTCACTAAGCCCAACAGGGTGGACACAAGTTGGACACAAGTGCATACACAAACATATACACAAAACCCATCCAAGTACAGTCAAGTTCCTGAAAATCAAAGATAAAGAGAATTTAAACACAGTTAGAGAAGACAGGACATACTTGCTTCAAAGGAATCATAGCAAGACTGACAGTTGGCTTTTAAACAAAATTATTAAAGAAGATAAGGGAATAATGCCTTTAAAGTGCTGAAAGAAAAAAAAACCTAGCTGGAATTCTTTACCCAGCTGAAAATATTTTTCACAAATGAAGACAAAATCAAGATGCTTTAAACCAAAGAAATAAATCAAGCTAAATGATTTTATTGCCATCAGAATTGCATTTCATGATATACTGAGGGGAAGTCTTCAGGCTAAAGGAAAATTATCCATATGGAAGCGTGGAACTCTAGTAAAGAGTGCTAGGAGGTGTAACAATATAAGACAATATTGACTATTTCAAGTAACAATAATAATGTCTTGTAGTATTTGTAACATACATAAAAGTGAAAGATACGGCAATAGTACAAAGCCAGAATGGGTAAATACAGTTAAATTGTTGTATGGTTTATACACTTTTTTGGAGGTAGTAAAAGTATTCATTTAAAGTATACTGCTAAATCAGGTTTGTATATTCTGCTCTCTTGGGTAAACACCAATAGGACAATGAAAGAAGGAAAAATTAAAAAGTTACAGTGGAATAGCAAAGTAATACTTGATTAATCCAAAAGAAAATGAGAGGGAAGAATAGAGCAGCAGAGAATGAGTGGGACAACTAGAAAAGAAATAGAAAAATGGGGATTTAATTTACATGAAATGTGAAGATCTGAATTTTCCATTTAAAAACTAAATGTTGGCAGACTGTATTAAGTGAAGTATAGCTACATGCTGTTTACACATGAGGTAAACTTTAGATGTAAGAACACAAAAAAGGTTAAAATTAGTAGGATGGCAACTCATACTATACAAAGACTGACCAAAAAAAAAAAAAGCTTGATAGGGCAAAATGACTATTCTTTAAGGCAAGGACTATCAGAAGAAATAAAGTCAGAAAAAAAAGTATAATAATATTCCTAAATTGTTATGTACCTAACAACGAGTGTACACACACACGCAGAGAGAACAAAAGGAGACAAAAATAAAAGGGGAAATAATTGAAGATTTTGAACAAAACTTTTAGTAACTAATAAAGTAAGGATTGAAAAATAGGTAAGGATATAGATACAACATACTTCAGCACTTTGATTTAATTAATATGTGTCACTACATACAACCATTGCAAAAATACCAGCCATTTAGGCTCCCATGACCATAGACAGGGCACTGGAGTTGACCTGTGGTTGTGTTTGCCAACTCCTGGATTAGGCCATGAAAGAAATTGAAATAAATATTAAAATAATGAAATCGGTATATGTTCTTAACACTGTGGGCTTAAGCTACAATTAAATAGCAGATAAACAGAATATCTTCAAATATTTGGAAATCAAGCAACATATTTTTATCTAATGATGGATAAAATGAATCACAACAAAAATTAGAAAATTTTCTAATTATTAGAAAATTTTCTAATTTAGCTGAATGGTAATGAAAATACAAATGTCAGACACTATGGGATGCAATGCAACAGTGCTTAAGAGGGGAACTTATTGTTTTAAGTGCCTATACTAAAAAAGAATAGCTGATAGTAATCTCTAGGCTTCCTTTTCAAGATGCTAGAAAAAGAAAAGCAAATGCAATCCAAAGAGGATATAAAGAAGAAAAAAAGGAGCCAACATCTGTAAAAGACAGGAAAAACACAGTCCAATGTTTCTTACGAGTATATATGCAAAAATCCTAAACAAAATATTAGCAAACTGAATCCACTGGTATCCTTAAAGAACCATCACATAATGATCAAGCAGGTTAAGTTTTGTTTTATCCTTGAAAATCAAGCAATGTAATTCACCATCTTTACAGAAAAAGAAAAATTATATGATGCATGTTAGTATCTCTCAGGAAACTACAAATAAAAGGGAACTTTCTTAATTTGTTAGAAGTCTACAAAACTGAGATGGCAGCTATCATAATTAATGATAAAATAGTGTTTTCCTATTGAATGAGAAGGTAACAGTGTTCTGTTGTCACTGCCATTCAGCATTGCACTGGATACTCGAGTTAGCTATGTATTAAGACTAGAAAAATAAAAGATTTTTTAAAACTGTCATTATTTGTAGATGACATGGTGTACATAGAAACTCCAGAAGAATGTATGAACTATTAGATTTATAAATGATTTATCCAGATTGCTGACTACAAGGTCAATATAGAAGTATCAAAGATAACTATATACTTAGCAAAAAGCAAATAGAAAACAAAATTTTAAAACAATTTATATAAACAAAGTCCTTGCAATAAATCCTGAAATATCTGAAAGATGTTTAATACTTCTACACTGAAAATTTCATTTCAATACACTGAAAATATGAAACATTTCCAAGAGAAATTAAAGCAGACTTAAATGGATGGATATGTCATTTTTTTCATGGATTGCAAAACTCACTATTGGCAAGATGTCAGTTCTCTGCTGATTGAATGGTAAATTCAGTGCAGTCTCAGAGAAAATCCTAGCAAATGTTTCTCGTGGAAATTGATGAACAGCCAAGGCAATGATGAAGAAAAACAACAAAGCTGGAGGATTTACACTGGCAGACACCAGTACTTACTATAATGATGCAGTAATTAGGACAGCATTTTATTGGCTCAAAAATAAACACATTGAAAGTGGCTCTCACATATACAGTGTCTTGATTTACTACAAAGATGCTAATGGAATTCAATGGAGGAAAATTCGATGGGGAAAAAAGTCAGTTGCTTTTCTGTATGGAAAAAAATGAACCTGAATGCCTAGCTCACATCATATAACAAAATTACAATTAAACATCTAGGAGTCATAGGAGACTGTTTCCATGGACTCGGGGGTAGGCAGTTATTTCTTAAATAAGATACAAAAAGCATAACCATAAAACTTTCGTCCTCAGAGACCCCCGAAAGAGTGAGAAGGTAACGAGTATACGAATATCTTACTGAGACACTAATGCAGAATAAATAATGCCTGTGATTCCAAAAGCAAAGCCAATCTGTCTAAACACAGTAAGTGCTCACTTAACACCATCCATAGAAAACTACAGCTTCGGCTGAAACTACGTGATAGGCAAAGAGTTAAGCAGATGCTTTATGAAACTAGATCTCAAACTGAGCAATTAACATCTGAAAGACTGTGCAACATAATTAGTGATCAAATGCAAATTAAGATGAAAATAAGTTAGTACGTACCCACCAGCGTAGCTGAAATGAAAAGAACTGGCAGTACTTAGTTTTTATTTGAAGGAATTGGAACTCTTAAATTACTGGCGGAAGCACAGGTTTGTACAACAATTCAAGAAATATGTTTGGTAGCACCTGCTAGAGCTAAACACTTACAACCTCCGATATGGCATTTCCACTTTTGAGTATATTCTGGATAAAAATGAATGCTTATGTCCATCAGAATATGTGTACAGGAATGTTCATTGCAGTTTTATTTATATATGCCGGAAACTTTTGGGAAACAGTTTAAATGTTCATCACTAGTAGAATGAGTAAATAAGTCATACAGTGTAATATTACACAGCAATTTTTAAATTTTATTTAAAAATTAATTTAAAATATTACTGAGACATAACAATCTGAATCTCACAGAATGATAATTTAATGAGAAGTCAGATACAAAAATGTACATTCCATTTATAAATATCGATGTATAGAAGTTAGAAAACAGGAAAAAGGAATCCATAGTGATAGAGGTGAGAATGGTGATTGGTTACCTTTAGCAGGGGCACCCTAAGTGGGATAGTGCTCAAGGGAACCTTCTTAAGCCCTGGGAATGATCTCCATGGTGATTGCATGGGTATGTATGTAAAGGTTCAAGATATATATCTAAGATTTGTGGACTTGACTCGGTAAGTCCCCCATCAATTTGAATAAATAGGCTGTGAGAAGTATTGCCATTCATTCTTTCTATCCACAGGGAACACTACTCAGTTTTTATTGCTTTATGTGTCCATTCATTTAACTTGTTTGTTTGTTTGTTATCTGAAACAGGGTCTCACTCTGTTGCCCAGGCTGGAGTGCAGTGGCACAGTCTTGGCTCACTGAAACATCCTCCTCCCAGGTTCAAATGATTCTTGTGCCTCAGCCTCCTGAGTAGCTGGAATTACAGGCACGTGCCACCACACCTGGCCAATTTTTTACTTTTAGTAGAGATGGGGTCTTGCCGTGTTGGCCAGGCTGGTCTCAAACTTCAGACCTCAAGTGATCCGCCCACCTTGGCCTCCCAAAGTGTTGGGAATTACAGACATGAGCCACCACACCCGGCTCATTTAACTCATTTAGAATAACATACAGTTCTCCATTTCTCATCACTGCACACATTTGGCAGATTTTATAGCAGTAACCCCAGCTCCTGGTACAACAGTGGCTCTGGGTTACAGTTGGAAAACAGCCTTTGATCAACCCTAAACACGTGGTACATATCTCTTCTTTTCCTCTCAAAGCCTGGGTCTCAGGCTGCTCTCTTGTGACTTTTCCCCATAGAGGGGTTAATTGGCAAACCTACTGAAATTTTATGTCATTTCTTTGGAAAGTACATATGTACATTTTTCTTCCATGTTTTCTCTACACAAAGACTTTTAATTTGAACTTCCTCTTCCACTTATTTTTGAGTGGCCCTTGAATAATTCCTTTAGCTTTGTTAAGCCTAAGGTTTAATGCTTAGAAAATGTGTAGACATTTATTTTACGTGTTTTAAAAGGCTAAATTGTGAAGTGCTGACCTCATAAATGTATCACCAAATGATGGAAGTCAACAAAGAAGACAGTTTGATTCATTCAGTGTCTAGATGAGAAGTGACTGCTTCTTGGCCTTTTGGCTAAGATCAAGTATAGATGGAAAGTGAATTTTTTTCCTTTTTTTTTTTTTTTTTTTTTGAGAAGGAGTCTCACTCTGTCACCCAGGCTGGAGTGCAGTGGCACAATCTTGGCTCACTGCAACCTCCACCTCCCGAGTTCAAGCAGTTCTCCTGCCTCAGCCTCCCTGGTAGCTGGGATTACAGGCACACACCACTATGCCCAGCTAACTTTTTGTATTTCAGTAGAGACGGGGTTTCACTGTGTTGCCCAGGCTGGTTGCAAACTCCTAAGCTCAGGTGATCCACCCTCCTCAACTTCCCAGAATGCTGGGATTACAGGTGTGAGCCACCGCACCCGGCAGGGAAGTGAATTTTATGAAATTTGGACTTCAGTTAAAGCAGCCTTTAGACTGTGAGGAGTAGAGACTTAAATGCATTCATTAGAAAAGAATAATTAAAAATAAATGTAAGTGAAATGTATTTTTAACACTGGAAACTTTATGAAGATTAGTTAAGCTAACAAAGATAGTATAAAAAAAGGAATAATGAACAACATATTAGCAAAACACAAAAAAATGAGTTAACAGGTCAGAAACTGGTTCATTACAAAGACCATTAAGGAACAAATATTTGACAAATACGTTGAAGAAAAAAGCAAATCGTAAATACCGTCAGGAATAAAGAAGAATAATTGCAGATATAAAAGGATATTTTAAAATAAGATTTAAAAACTTAAATAAAAAGACAATTTTAAGGAAAATACAAATTATCAAAATTTATCCATGAGAAAGTAAAATCCTGACATGAGCCAGTTAAAAAATTGAAATGCTCCTCAGGGATTGTCTTCTGCTGAAAAGGCACTAAGGTCAAGCAAGTCCTTACAGCTTTCAATGATTAATTTTCATCTTATTTCAGATCATAGAAAAATGTGGGAAGATTTTCATCTCATGTAATAAGGTTAGTATAATCTTGACCCCACAATCAGGTAAAGCTTGCCCAAGAAAAAAAAAATATAGGCTAGTATTACATATGTATATAGATGTCAGAATCCTAATTAAATTTCTTAGTGTTTTGAGTCCAGCAGTGTAATAAGAGTTAAGATCAAGAAGAGCTTATACTAGGACCATAAGGATAATTCAGTACTAGACACATCTTTCAGAGTAATTCACTGCAACAGGTTGAAAGAGATAGACTGTATGTAATCTCTCAGATGCTGAAAGCAGTCTATAAAATTCAACACCTACACTCGTTATAAAGTTCTTATTGAAAACTAGGAATAGGAGAGAAATCACCTAACTTGATAAATATTTTCTCTCAGAAACTTACAACAAACAGATTTTATATTTAAACATTAGCCACATGCTTTTTAAGTTCAAGAATAAGATAACATGCTGTCACTATTATTGCAGTATGAGAGTGTGAGGAAATAGGAGGCACAATATGTAAATACTAGAATGAAAAAGAGCGAATTGCACATGACATTCTTGTTTAAAACATTCAAGAGAATCCACTGGCAGATTGAACTAATAAACTTTAGCCAAGTGGAAACAGGATATGAGATATCTCCATTCTCACACAGATTTGCAGCAGGCATATTTCCCAAGCCTAAAAACCTATAGTTCCAGGAGCACATTTTTTTTTAGATTTCCAAAAATCTCCAAAGAAGAATTATATATTTTAAAATGCATTTAACTGTGCGATTGAGGCACTTTCACCAGTTTTTTGTTGGAAATAATCCAATAACATACTAAAAAGGCAGATACCGTGAGGAGAATCTAATAGAATTCTGTAATGTCTTCCTGGCAATTAAAATGCTGAATTTAATGTCATATGAATTGATGCCAGCATTTTACAGTTGCTGTGTGCATTTTCAAAGATGAAATACATAAAATCTCATGTTAGATCATATAAACAGATGAACATTTTCAGTTGTTTTGACGATAGGAAACACTAACTTGGAAACTTAATTAAGAAAAATGTTATTCCCCAAACAAGAATTCCATTCTTCTCATTAGTTGATCTGTATTACAAAAAAGTACTTAAATTGTTACTGTTACCCTATTTTAAATGGCATCAGTAAGAAATCTGTGAAAATTTGTTTTCTTTCTTGTTAAACAAGTATCTATATAATATCCTTCAGTTTGCCTCTTTGCAAAACCTAAAATATTTACTCTCTGGTCTGTTACAGAGAAAAAGTTTCTGCTGCCTGCTGTAGCCAGTTGTCCGTACCCAGCAATGTCTCTTTTAATAATTCAAGTTGTATTGTTTCATTCTTGTTGTTTCTTTCCCCTTTTGCTTTTTTCCTGTTGTACCTTCTCTGTATTACACATATGCGGTGATGACACATTTATAAGTAGTTACTGCTCATCATGTCTTAATGTAATATCTTTATGCATAAGTTCTTTGGTGCACACTTGCTCAGTTACCTACATCAACTAAAAGGAGGCTACTAGCATTTGGAAAGGACCAAGTGGATAGTTTGAAAAAGACTCAAGGTGAAGGGTTTGGAGGAAACTGAAAACATATATGAAGTAGAGGGATGAGAACACATGTTAAGAGCTCAGAAAATCTGTTGATGAACTAAAATGCATAGCTGTAGCCCTCCTACAAGAATCATAGGTGGGTATAGGTAGAGTAAGCTAGGCCCTGCAGTGTGGAAAATGGCTGTGATACTTCTGCCTTCCTGAGGTCTGGCCTCCTGCCTTATCCATGGGACCCTACCAAGTCAATAGTTCATAGACTACAGGTCAGCTCAAAGAGAGAGCCAGTCTTGGCTTCTGTGTGGGTGGACTTATGTCTATAGCAGCATGTGAGTCGTTAACAGGACCTCTGCTGTTGAGGAATGGAGAGAAAGGACATTTTTCCTTTCTCGCCTTAAGAGAATATATGCTAGGTACAATTATGGGGACAAATCAACATCTACCAAGTTGTGTAGAAAAATAAATTATGGTCCAGGTGTATTGGCTCACACCTATAATGCCAGCACTTTGGGAGGCCAAGGCAAGTGGATCACCTGAGGTCAGAAGTTTGAGACCAGCCTGGCCAACAGGGTGAAACTATTTCTCTACTAAGAATACATAAAATTAGCCGGGTGTAGTGCTACACACCTGTAATCCCAGCTCAGGAGGCTGAGGCAGAAGAATCACTTGAACCTGGGAGATGGAGGTTGCAATGAGCCGAGATTGCACCACTGCACTCCAGCCTGGACGTCAGAGCGAGACTTTGCCTCAAAAAAAAAAAGAAAGAAAGAAAATTATGTTTTACTTTTCTGTTTCTTAAACATGAATTTCTTTGCATACTTTCACAAGTTATCTTAAATCTCTTTTAGAAATACCTAGTTATAGCAGTAAGAGGATTCAGCAGTTGCTGAATTTTATTAGAGATGATGTTGTAGCTTGTGTATGTGTAGGAATACTCAGTGGCAGTCTGTTTTTCTTGGTGCATTTTGAAGCCTTGTTATCTTCTTCCTGTTTTCCTGAGAGGCACTGTCTAAAATATACTTATCAAACAACTAAAGTCTAAATATGATTGGAGGGAGGAATTCTTTCTTGTTTTTTCTTTATACTTATTTTCTATTGTATTTATACTTTATACACACACATATATATATTAGTGTATGTAATGACATTAAGATTACTTGTTTTTAAATGCAGTCATTTTTATTGATTTGTATTCCTCCTGTCTTTCAGTTCCTGATGATAATTCATTATTGCTGCTGCGGGCAGAGTTATATTTGATCATGAAGAGCTATGAGCAGGCTCTCCAGGATGCCAGCGCAGTTTGTCAGAATGAACCTCTCTTGATTAAGGTATTTGTATTTATTAGCTTTGGAGATAATCAATGTAAAGTTTATAGGATTTTCTTAAAAGTTAAAGTAAGATTATTGTGATCAGCCTCCTGTAGACAACATACATTTCCCTCAAATTACTGTAGTCTACATTTAGCAATCCACTTCCTAAAGCAACCTAATTTAAAAGACTAAATCTCCAACTGGTTTTAGCTGAGAAACACTAATGTTGATTACACTTAATAGATATTTAGCTGAATAATATGCTCTCTGCATTGAAAAAATATATAAACAAAGTCATCAAATTTTATAAAGTTATAAGTGAAGAGAAAATATTCAAAATTACAACGTAAATAGGAAGATCACATAATGATCGTGATTAGCTGTTGGGTCCTAATATGCATATTAGTGAAGGGGTTAATATTTTGTGTACATTTTACACTAATTTTAGTCTCTGTGTTTTGATTGGAAAGGTTTAGTATTTCTGTCTCTCATGACAAAATGAACTTTGCTGACCTAATAATGGTAACTTAAATTGTATTTAAAGAAGTTTAAAAAGCTAAAGAATAAAAGCTTTTTCATGAATCTTTGAATTTTAAAGTGTTAAAGAACTTGGGATGAAATTAACAGAATGCTCTATTAGTCAGTTAATAATTAAAAATATTTATTCTGCTGTATTACTTTATATCATCTTTGTTTTAGAAACATTAAAGAGACATTAAGCCAGGTTAGTAGTCAAGCTCTGGGAAGCCTGCCCTTCTTCCCTCCCATGTTTTAAAACAAATGTTTTCAGATTAGCCTGAGTGTCAAGTTCAACCTGGGGCTAAGCCCAAGAATGGGAGCAGATGCTTGTTGGACTAAGCTCAGAAATCTATGTTGTTGCTTGTTTGCTTTTCTAAAAAAAAAGTTTAGACTCCAATTTGAAATGCCTTTTCTCATATGCCTTCACCCATTCTTTAAAATTATGTTTTTAATTGACAAACGTGTAATATGTTGATTTGAAACGTGTACACTTTTCACGTTTCAAAAGAAATGGCAAAATCAAGTTAATTTACATGCATTACCTCACATACCATTTTTTGGTGAGAACACTTAAAATCTATTCTCTTAGCAGTTTTCAAAAATACAATATGTTGTTACTAACCATAGTCAACATATTGTATTGCAGTAGATCTCTTGAACTGGTTTCTCCGGTTTAGCTGAAATTTTCTATCTTTTGACCAACATCTCCCCAGTTCTCCTCGCCTGCCACTCTTCTTCTGAGGTAATTTCTATCAGTAATGATCAAGCCTTGGTTATTATGAATTATAACTGTTATTTCTGACTGACAGCCCTGCATTGCCCTCTGAAGCTAGATTCCTCTCCATAGTATTATTTGTTGAGCTGAAAACTTGACAGTGTGTCTCTGACAAAAGATAGACTTAATTCCTACAGAGGCACATGGCTTATTGTAACTTTTCAAGGGAGGCAGCAAATGACTATTTAGTGTTGGTGATGGTGGTCATATCTGCAGGACCTCAGTTCTTGACAGATGCCCAGTGAAGAGCAGCTTCAGCCAAAATGTAGTTTAGTAAGTAAGTTTAAGATAGTAAAAGATATATTCTAAGTATATTATTACAACTAAGGATTAGGGAAGAAGTGCTATTGGAAGGTAAGTTAAAGGAATGGGAAGTAAGTTGACTGAGGGGAAGACTAAGGTGGCTGAGTGTGATCAAGCTGAGATGGAAGCTGGTTTAGAATCAAGCACTTTGAGAAGTACTTTTAGATTCTGAGGGGAGGTGGGGATGTTACAGCAGTGTGTCTGATTCAAGCAAAACTGCCCTTTCAAGCAGCTAGTCATGGCTAATATTCATCATGGCTAATGAGTCAAAGCTTTTGGAGCAACTGGAGATAAGCCATTGCCAGCAGAATATTTGCCCATTTGCGGAAATAGATACAGGCACATGATGAGTTTGAGCTTATCCAAACATCAAACCTGTAAGACTTAAAATTACTTAAAAGCCAGTTAATTCAGTTAACAAACATTTATTGATACACTGTGGTATCAAAAATGCAAATCTTGAGATTCTGTGCACACGTATGAAATACTTGAAACTTTATGTGAAGTTCTTTATGCGTATAAGACAGTATTATTCTTTCAGAAGTTTTGATAATCAAAGCAAATTTAGATACTGCTGAAACATGAAAGTTGGGGACTTTTATAAGGCCTGAAAGGGGCCCTAGGAATTTTGCACTCTTCCTGACCAGGTGCAGTGCCTCATGGCTGTAATCCCAGCACTTTGGGAGGCTGAGGTGGAAGGATCACTTGAGGTCAGGAGTTCAAGACCAGCCTGGCCAACATGGTAAAACCCTGTCTCTACTAAAAATACACACACACACACGCACACACACAAATTAGCCAGGCGTGGTGATGCACACCTGTAACCCCAGCTAATCAGGAGGCCGAGGCAGGAGAATCACTTGAACCTGGAAGGTGGAGGTTGTAGTGAGCCGAGATCGCGCCACTTCACTCCAGCCTTGGTGACAGTGAGACTCCATCTCAAAAAATCATAACAATTTTGAACTTTTCCTTAAACAGACTTTCCAAATTATGTAAGGTTAAGGCTCCACAAAAGCTGAATCTGCTCTTATGAAAGGAGAATAATAATTAGTAAAACTTCACTTTTATTATAAATGTAAAGTCCCATAGAGGAATCACTGATTGTCTGAAGTGTATTTGAGAGTTCAGGGAGCTCAGGGATGAAACTAATAATTTGTTGTCTAAAATACTCATCATGTGTTTTGAAATGGTTGTTCTTCTAGAGAGCTGCAAGGTAAGGGATGTGATGAATAGACACTTAGCAAATGTTAGGAGAGATGTTGGTGCTGGAGATGGAGCCTCAGCACGGTCATGATGTTTAAAACAGTGGAGAGAGAAGTGTTGTAAGCTAGGACCTGAAAATGGGCCTTTACATTTACCCATTAGTGGCTACAATGTTCTGGAGCATTTTTAGTACAGAAATAAATGATGGTAACAGGGGTGGTGGTTTACCTCTGGTAACAGTGAAGGAGTAAAGTGATCATGTGAACCCAGAGGGGAAAACAGTTATAAAAACTGGATTAAAAAAAAATACACTGTAGAACATCTGAAAACAGAAGCTGGAGGAGAGTTTCTAAAAAACCTGCACATGAAAGGGATAAGAATTGTGTGGGGGTCTTTTGTTTGTTCTTTTGTTTTTGTCTTTTTGGTCTCTGAGTTCTGTCTGTCTCCACAACTGCAGCTGCAAGAAAACAGTAGTGGGACAAACACTCAGCATCACCACCTAAAAGTACCGGGAGTTCAGAGTTCTAACAGAACAGCTGGAAATTAGGGGAATCCCTAAAAGCAGAGAAATCCCAGAGCGGATAATTCCCAGCTCTGACCAAATCCTGGCTTATTACCAAATTTCATAGGCACTGGGGAGAACCACAAGACTTAAAAAGGAGTTGTGGAAGTTGGGTGCGGTGTCTCGTGCCTGTAATCCCAGCACTTTCAGAGGCCGAAGCTGGTGGATCACAAGGTTGGGAATTTGAGACTGGCCTGGCCAATATGGTGAAACTCCGTCTCTACTTAGAAAAAAAAAAAAAAAATTACAAAATTAGCTGGGCGTGGTGGCAGGCACCTGTAGTCCCAGCTACTCGGGAGACTGAGGCAGGAGAATCACTTGAGTCTGGGAGGCGGAGGTTGCCGTGAGTTAAGATCGTGCCACTGCACTCCAGCCTGAGCAACAGAGCAAGGCTCGGTCTGAAATAAAAAATAAAACTGAAGGAGCTGTGGAATAACATATTAACAGAGCGGAGATATACCAGCTCTGTACCGTGAAGGAGGTAACAACAGGTCACAGTGGAATCCAGCAAGGTTAACTGCCTATTAAAACAAAAACCCAGTATTCTCAAAAGAATACCACAAAATGCAGAGGTTGATGCAACATGTTTTGTGCAGAGTGTAGTTTCAACCAGAAATGCTTGCCATGTAAAGAAACAGAAAATGTTGACCTGTACTTGGGATAAAGAACAGTCAATTAAAATTATCTCTGAGTGGGCACAGATATTATATTTTCCTCAAAGACACTTTGAAGTAGCTATTATGAATAAGTTCAAAGAGTTAAATTGCATCCAAAGGACTGAAGGAAAATATGGTATCTTTGATTGAGATTAAGAGCAATCTCAACAGGGAAATTGAAACGATAAAAAATGGAATTTCTGACTTGGTGTCATGGCTCATGCATGTATGCCCAATGCTTTGTGGGGCTGAGGCAGGAGGATCACTTGAGGTTAGGAGTTCAAGACCAGCCTGGGAAACATCATAAGATCACATCTCTACAAAAACTAAAAAATTAGCCAGGTAGGGTGGCATGTGCCTGTAGTCTGAGCTACTCAGGAGGCTGAGGCAGATTGTTTGAATCCAGGAGTTAAAGGTCACAAGGAGATCTGATCATGCCACTGCATTCCAGCCTGGGCAACAGAGTGAGACCCCGTCTTTTAACAAAAAGAAAATTCTAGAGATAAAAGTTATCAATGCTGAAATTATAAAAATTATCCATGCTGAAATTTAAAATTTCTAGGTAGGCTCAATAGCACATTATACATGGCAAAATAATCAGTGAAATTAAAGATAGATCTGTAGAAACAGAAATTATTTGATGCAAAGAACAGAAAGAAAAAAATTAAAGAAAAATGAAAAGAATCTTGGAAACTTGTGGAATAATATGAAGTGGTACAATGTATGTGCAATTGGAATCCCGTAAGAAGACAGAAAATGTTTGACAAGGAAAAAAAATGAAGAAATAATGGATGAAAAGTTTCCAAATTTAGTGGAAAACATTAATTTCAGCTCCAAGAAGGTTAACTCAAGTTATAAGCAATGATGCATTCTAATCATAATCAAATGGCTATGCTGTAAGCCAAAGATAAAAAGAAAGTGTTGAAAGCAGTAAAGAAAAATGACATGAAATGAGAATGAGCAAAATGACATACAAGGAAATAATATTGATGGTTACCATCTCATCTGAAATTGTGGAAGCTGGTTGGCATTGGAACAGCATATTCAAAGTGCTAAGAGAAAGTCTTTCAACTATATGTAAACCAGTAGAAAAGAAAAAAAATAGTATTTTTACAAATTTGAGAAAATATTGCATTCATAAGTTGAAAAGCAAATGCCATGGGAAATTACTAATCCATATTGTATTTTGTTTATTTTTATTGTCACACTTAGTATATTATGCTTTGTACTGTAATTGTTTTTAGTCATATCTGTCTTAGCTCATGAGACTGTAAACTCCTGGAAGGTAGGAAGATGGTAGTGACCTGTAATTGCTGAATGAATCTAAAGTTGATAGCCAGTTTTCTCTTACATCCCTTAGAACTCCTTTGTGCAGTGCGTTTCAGGTATGGTAACTCCAGTGTTCTGACTGTAGATTGTATTTATGAGCTATTGAAATTTGCTAAGTTTCCAGGGTAGTGAGATACAGTAGCACTAGAGTCTTCCTTGGTAGGTTTTGTTTATTCTATTTAATGTGAAATTAAAACAAGTTATAATAAATTTGTTCAGGGAAGTTTGTATTCAAGTATATAATCATGCTGGGTTTTAAAAATGCATACTTTGTCTTGGGTGAATCTAGGGACATCATGTAAAAGCTCAAGCTCTTTCTGGACTGGGAAGAAGTAAGGAAGTGTTAAAGGAATTTCTCTACTGCCTTGCTCTAAATCCTGAATGCAACGCTGTGAAGAAAGAAGCACAGAAGGTATGAGTTCTGTTAAAGGACTTTCTCCTTCGGGTCTTATTTATAGCCTTCATGTTCATGCCGAGTAACCCTTGCACGTGAGATAAACAAGAAATATAGTTCTGAATGCTCATGACGACGTGTTACAGAATACATGGTAATAATTATAAGGTTCCTGCATTGGATCACTTCTAGGTAAACATTACGTTTTGTCCCTGGGTAAAATAGAGTGTTTCAAGAGACAGCATAAACATGCCTTGATTCTGTTGACATAGTGACACACGTTAGGCAAGGCAAGGTTGCTGTGTGAGGCTGGGGAGGCAAAGTATTTTCTCCTAGAGTTTGTAATTTCAAGTATTGTATAGTTTGTGTAGGAGCTTTATGAAAGTCATTATGATATATGTAAAATGTATCAACTCGGCTCTATAGGGTGACCTGTAATTTTCAGCAAAGCTTCACCAGCACCGTGCAGAAATGCCTGCTCTTTTACCCATCATCCAGTCACACTGAATATAGAAATCTATCCTGTTAAAAAAAAGCCCATACCATGGTTACCTGATATTTACTTAGCACTTCCAATGACCAGGAATTTTTGTTTTCAGGTTTGTGCTTCCCTGTTTTAACGCTGTATATTGTCAACTTCTACCATATACTTACCCCATGATTTTTGCTTACCTGTCCAGTTCTTTTTTCTGGAGCAACAGAAAATGAATCAGTTCTTCCTTGTACAATTCAACCCACATCAGACATTTGAGAACAGCTATTGTCTTTGCCTTCACATCGCCGTGTGGGCCAAACATTGTTTTGTCACAGAATGGGGTTTTTAAGATTTCCTCTTCTGGATGCATTCTAATGTACCCTGTATTTTAGCATCTACATGTGACAGCCACATTTGGTGAAATTTTACCTTCACTTGTGTTCAAATTAGGGGGCACGTTTATTTCTAAATAGCTAGATCATCTTTTTTTTTTTTTTTTAAAGAAGAAGTTTCTAGCAATGTTGTTTTTTATCTTCTCTTTTGCACTTGATTGGTGGATTGATGTTAGTACTGTTCAGTTGTCCTGACAGTTGTTCAGTTGACCAGTGTCACTCATTGGTTTTTGAACATCGTTTCACCCTGTCAAAATAATATTGCATCTTCAGCCTGCTATTCAGCTATCTCTGCCTGCTTTGTCCTATATGCAGACTTCCTAAGAATCTTAAAACATGTCTTAACTAATTCCCATGACCCTTTTCTGAGAAAATCAGCCCAAGTTCAAAGAGATTAAACATATTCACCAAGGTTCCTGGATGAGGGTTTAGGTCTTGTGGGTGTTACCTGCCTGGAGCTTTTTAAGACATGGTGTTTTCCCCCGGGCATTCTATGGCTGGTAGATACATTGTATCACAGACAGTACCAAAAACAGTGTTAGCCTGTTGACATGGAATGTGGCTCCATCACCAGCAGCTCTGCTGAGGCTCTCAGAACTGGCACTGAGGACCTTCATGTCCCTGCTAAGAGTGCTGGTGTGCATTGCTACAGAGCCATGGATTCTAGTGCACACACCTTGAACCATGAGGAGCAATGGAGAGTAGGGGGAGTCTTTGTTTAGGTTTCAGTCACTCCTTTCTGCTTTTCTCAAACCTTGGATGCAGCTGAGGCCGTGAGGTTTAACAAGACCATTTGAGTGTCCAGTAGAATTGGGTGGCAGCTAGAATGCCTAACTGGCCATCACTGTCCACCCTTCCCCTGCCCCCACCAATGCCACTCCCTGGTTCTTGAACCAGAATTATGGCCTTTCCCTCTCTTTTCCTTTAAAGTTCTTTATGAAGTGGCTTTTCTGGTTCTCATAAATAGAGCAATTCTGTAGAGTGACCTCAGTCTTGCAGGTGATCACAGCTTAGATTTAATTTAATTCAAGGCCCCAGAAATCTTTACATTATCTTTCTCACTTATCTGTGTGGCTTTTAGGGGAGATTTTATGTAGCAGATGTGTAAGGACCAGGTAGAAGGAAGTGGTAATACTATCATTTTGTCATTGGGAAGTGTAAGATGGAAAGGGATTGGAAGCTAAAATACTTAAAACATTGACTCTGGTTTCAAAAATGTTTGTTTTTTAAAAGGTTGGCAGATAAATTATTCTTTTCAACATTTTAGGCTTATTTAGCCTTGTAATTTTCTTGGAATCTGTAAGACATTACTATATTTTTACAAAAGTATTTTAAAATCTTTTTCTTTTCTTGGCAATTTTATAGGTAATGTGTGAAGTGCTGTTTTCAGCTACAGAAAATGTGCATGAAAATTCAACATCTTCCATCCAAAGTAGATTAAAGGCTCAAGGTCACAGCCACGTGAATGCCCAGTCTCAGCTGGAAGAAGGTGACGCAGGGAGCTCTGAGGTATGAAGTGCATGTGTTTGTCAGGATTCTCTTAAGGTTTATGTAATTGCTTCATTTTAAACAGTTTACAGATTATTCACACATTATGGCATTATGTTAGTTAGACATATTTCTCAAGACCAGCTGTAGCTCCTCAACCTGGGAGTTGGAAATTTGTAAAATTTGTGTAACAAAGTCTACGGAATGTCCCGACCTGCAGGACAACAACTGGGACGAGGGAGAGGGAGTGGGGATGAAAA
>PVKV010028985.1:0-15452 GCA_004027835.1 Alouatta palliata | reverse complement strand
AGAACGATGAGTGCATGAGTGCTGTGCATGTGAATCAGCTTGATTTAATCACCCCACAATATTTACATGTATCAAAGCATCACAAGAACATAAACATATGTGATTTTTATTGTTAATTATAGCTTAGTGAAGCTGGGGGTGGGGAAAACTAAAACAAAAAAGCTAACGGCAAGTGAAAAGGGCGACACTGGGCTGTAGTTTGAAGACCACGATGCTGCCACACACTGGCCACGTTAGGTGAGTGGAGCGTGAGCCCACCCTGGATCCCTTTTCTGTGATGGTCACGGGAAAGGGTCCATTTCGTGGTGGTCCTGGGTCCCGGTTTGGGAGAGCCTCTTGTCAGTGGACAGAACGCAGAATGCCCGCAGGGAGAAAGGTGGCATTTATGTGGAGGCATCCAGCGACACGTGTGATTTGCTGCTTCTCATGTGTTGATCAAGGTATTCAGCTCATCAGATTTCCCCAGGGTATCAAATAGTTCATTGGCACTTACCTTGCCAAAGAAATGGAAGCACTGCTTGCCATCTTCTCGGTGGGTGCGAGGCCGGACCGCAGGGCTGGTGTCACTCCTTCAAGCGAGGTCTGTTTCTAGCAGGGCCCTGCATTCCCCCATCCTGCTACGAGTGAGTTGGCTCCATGCTGTACGATGCGTTCCTTGTAGATTTCTGTCTTCTTTGGAGCTTCTTGATTTTTCTCGTAATGGGAGAAGACGTATATTCTTTTCTTTCCTTCTCATGGCTAAAGCTGTCCTTTCTCACTGAGTCTTTCCCTGGAATCTCTCAGCTCTGCATTGCTGGGTAGCCACATCTTCCAAATGCTCCCACCTGACAGAGACGGGGGTCTTTGCACAGGTCTTTAGTTACCTCTCTTTAACTCTTCCATGATGTGACACCCTCAGGTTTTCCATTTCCCTTGTGGAACTCTTCCTTCCCAAGTCCCCAGGCCTCTTCCTCAAAAAATGTGTGTGCCGTGCAGCAGGTCTTCTCCAAGCCAGCCCTTCTCACCTCTCAGCATCTCCAGCATAACAGCTTCTATTCTACTTGGCGCATTATTTATATTGTTTATTTAGTATTAAACACATAACGTAATCTGCTAAAATGTGTATTTCCAAATGATGGGTACATTTCTCATATTTGTGCTGGATCAAATGCTAAAAGCATCCTAGAGGAGAGGCTGGAAAACGCCCCGGAGAGATGGTGTAGCAGCTCAGCCTCCCGGGGCCGGCCATGCGCACAATCCCCTCTCCCAGGTCGCCATCAGCACTGGGCGTTTTCAAGTGTCCTTCTGTGATGGAAAGGAACGTCCAGTCAGTGTTTAATTCACGCCTGAGTGCTCTCTTCTCCAAACTCTCTCTTGAGTATTTGCACCACACACTGTCTTATTTTGCCACACACCTGTCTGACTGTGTGAATTTCCCGTGAATGCCTTAACAAATGACCACATGCTTAGTGGGTTTAAACAACACAAATTTACTCCATCGGCTCTGGAGGTCACAGATCCAAATGAGCCCTTTCGCAGCAAGGCCAAGGGACAGGGCTGGCTCTGCCTGGAGGCCTGGGAGACTCTGCTCCTGGCCTCCTCCAGTTTCTGGAGGCTCACAGCCACGCCCCTGGAATCTCAGCTTCCATCATCACTTCCCCTTCCTCCCCCACAGGCTTTCCCACCTGTGTCTTGTAAGGAGCCGTGTGCTAACACTGAGGCCAGTGGATAATCCAGGTTAATCTCCCCACCTCTGAATTCTTACCTGAATCCCATCTGCAAAGCCCCTTTTGCCAAGCAGGGTGCAGTCACAGGTTCCAGGGCTGCATCCCCCTTAGATGCTGGTGCTCTGAGCATGCTACTCCTAAAGTCTTTTCCATCCACATTCTCCCATGAAGAATTCCATTCACTCACATTCCACCACCGTATCCCCACTCAGGACTCCCAAATGAGTCTCTTTAAGCTGGACTCCACCCAACAGCTGAAAGTACATTTCCAAAAGCCCAGGGGCTCACTGCCTGCCTGTGCCATGGAACCTCCAATACAACATTCAAGCCTGAGCCTGCCGCTCTGCTTTCCATAACCAGCCTCCCTTCTCTGCCCTTCCTAGGTCAGAACATGAGATTATCACTTGCTCAGGCATCAAACTGAGGATGGCTAAGTCCTCAGAGGCTCTGTGATTTTCTCCTCTTCCCAATAATAACTCGCCATGAGCCATGGAATTCTTCCAGTGAACCTTCAAGTGTTGTCTGTGCTCTCTATCCAAACCCACCCTGCTAGGGACCAGTCTCAGGTCTGTTGACTGATCCCTCCATGCTCTTCAGATCTTGAATAACTCATTTGCTACCTTCACGGGGACCTTTTAAAGGCAAATCATCATATTCTCGGGCCTCAGAACATCTTCTAACAAATAGACTAATATTCAGAAGTCTTGATGTCATGTTTTAGAATTTAATTTCAAATTACATAAAGGAAGCATCAGTCACATTTGGAGAGGGAAAAAGAGGAGAAAGACGAAGATGATTTTCACAAAGTAGAAAGGGAAAGGACTTCCACGGGGCACAAAGAGGCTCAAAGTCTCAGGAGAGGTCGTTGAAGACACGCTGTTTTATCATTTTCATAATGAGATGCAGCCTGAGAACAGATCAACCACGAAGACCTGTCACCTCTCAGCTTCTGAAACACCATTGTGGTGACCTTCCTACTGTGCGTCTCTCGGTCTTTGCGGAGATTCTTCCGATGGGTGCGTGGTGAGGACTGCGGGGAGAACGCTGTCTTCGTGCTGGTGAACACGTGCTGGACTGTGCTCATTTTTCACCTCAACAAACTGGAAAAAAAACGTATTTTATCCACCTCGTAGTGATGAGAAAACCGAGGGCTCAGGACAGAAAAGAACAGGTTCCCAGCTGTAGGCGAGTCCTCGGCGGGCCCGGGAGCTGCACCCAACCCAGTCCCCAGAAGAGTCACATCCCTTTTCACAGGGTGTTTAACTGCAGAATAAGAGGAAGGCAGTGTCACCCGGGCGGATTTAGTTATTCTTTCTCCCTATGTAAGTCTTCCCCCTTTTCCTCCTGACTCCCACGGCCAGAGGCCGGACCGCACTTGAACCCTGATGACACGGCACTTTGTTTCTGACCAGTCAGGACACACAAGAGTCCTGGTGCAAACACAACAGAGCCCTGCGGACATTCCGTTCCTGCGAAGCGCGGAGGCCACGCCACCTGCTGGCATCTTGACTGGGTATCAGAGCGCGGAGTCGGCTTATAAGGAGAGTAACCGTCCTGGGAGGCAATTGCGGTGACACTTCAGAAGAGTCACAGCCACGGATAAAGTACCCCACAGTGCAGGTGGCCGAGAAGAGAAAAAAGGTCAGGTTGTAAAGCTTTTCATTTGTCCATTTTCTAAGGGAAATCCATCATTGAAACTTGAAAGTGGTCCGTCAGAGGCTGCCATTTGGGCCACTGTGGCAGGTATGGGTGGCATCTTTTAGCAAGGCTGGCTGGCTGACTGGTGACTTCGGCTGCAATGTGCGGGTCCTGTAGGGTCGGTTCACAGGTCGTTGTCCACTGAGACACATTCCTCCACACGGGCTCCCTGGTGCTACCTGGTTAACAAAATTACTGGCTCAAAATAGCCACAGAAAGCCCAAGATAAGAAAACAAGCATTTGAAGTAGAAATGATGGATTTTGAATCTTCGGTTTTGTCTTAACAACTTAATTCTGAAAGCATTTTATGGACATAAGAATGTTTTAAGAAATTCAACTGGCTTTTAAGGGTTTTATTTACCACTTTTTAAAAGGCTAAGTTTCTAATAGTATTCATTTTTTGCCACATAGGTATATTAGGGGAAACAGATTTTTTTTCATTCCCAATAATTATTCCTAGTAAGTTGACAGGATTTGGCATTACCAGACATGTAAATAGGCCGTTACTGAGATACCTTGGCAAGGGCCGCTGCCGAATGTAAAAACTCTGCCTTTGAATCACCAGGGCCCGGGGGGCCTGCTCAGTGCCACAGCTTCTGTGCACCTCCCGACACGGACGGCGACTCTGGCCTCGCAGACCCAGGCCTGTGACAGCTGCCCGCCACGGGG
This sequence comes from Alouatta palliata, assembly GCA_004027835.1. Lineage (NCBI taxonomy): Eukaryota > Metazoa > Chordata > Mammalia > Primates > Atelidae > Alouatta > Alouatta palliata. The sequence continues at coordinate 11,378 of PVKV010028985.1, read as the reverse complement.
AGGCTGCGTGGAGTCAGTCGGGGAGCGGTTCTCACGGCCTTGCCGCTGCTTCATTGCACACTCTGCTTCCTTCCGTTAATTTTAGAATGAGAGCACTCGCTGTCCTGGCTGCCACACTGCTTATGGCCTGCACGGAAGCCTTCTTCCCTTTCGTCTTGAGAGGCAAAGAACTCCTTTGGGGTAAGCAGCGAACACTGTGGTCTTCTAGCCTCATAAAGTTACTTTTCTTACTTACCGAAATAGAGGGCGTAATGGTAGCTCCTGAGGGTCAGTTTAGGCCCCTGTAGCGTATGTTTTGTTATGCTTCAGAAAATAATTGTAATTCTTGATTTTAGAACATGAAAATAGTGTACATTTCTTTCTTTAAAAAGGAACTGATTTTCCTTGGGTGATGCAATAGAAAATTTTCACTTTTACCTATTCATATACATTTTTAAAAAATTTCTTTGGGAGTGTTTTTCTTCTGCTACAAAATTTGTTTTTATTAAATAACTTTTGAGATACAGTTTCTGGAATCAGTCTACTATAGTGTGAAAACAGGTTAAATAAGCTGCTGAGATGCAGTGGTTAAAATAATCACAGATCAAACTCTTTGCTTATGCTAAATAAATAAACTTTACTTTTGCCAAAATGAAGTCCCAACCCTGAGAACACGTTTCACTGGAGCGAAGCCTGCGGGGGCGTCTGTCTGGATGTTTCCACCCCATGGACACCGCTGGCCTGGGAGCAGCTGACTCCTCACCGGGCGGGTCCCTCGGCCCCTGTGGCCTGGGAGTAGGTGACTCCTCGCTGGGCACATCCCTCAGCCCCTAGACACAGTCTTGGGGCCGTGGCACAGCACTAGAACCTCTGCCCTCCCTCGACAGCCTTTCCCAGGCCTGGAGGTCTCGTCTGTACTTCAGGGGCACAGGCTCTGGAGTCCTCGCTGCCCCCAGCCACACCCAGCCCAGCCTCTTGCCGGCGCCACATTTTCTTCCCAATTTTCTGCATCTCAGGACTTCACAGTCATATTAGGAGCTGCTGTGAAGTCAGTAACAGACTCATAGGCTCCTTAAAGAACTCTCTCCCTCCACAGCCCCCAGGACGTGCTGGTCACTGCCCACTCTGAGATGGGGGAAGCCACGGGGCCTCTCCCTGCCAGCTTCCATCCATGCTGCAAGGGTGCGCTACTCACCCCTAATTCCTGCCCCTCACCTGCACATGGATAACCCTGGAAAATTGCCCATCACCATCATTATTCATGAGCAAGAATGAGATACTCCATTTAAAGTTGGAAGTGCAGTGCCTCAGCAAACACTAAAAAAAAAATTAGAGTCACAATATCAAGAACCTCAAGAAAAAGTGATTTTGCATCTTCCCAGAATAAATCAGTCACTCTATCACCCAGAACATGCTAGGTGCTCAGCCAATGGTTTGTAAATTAATTACTGTTATTTTATTTCATATGCACTAAGGTTCTGGGTGTATAAAACCATAGTAAAGCATGTTAGAAGTCAGGAGCTAGTTACGAGCAAGTCGTTATATGTGAGAGCTACTCAACAAAATATTTCAAACTTTGTAACATGTTTTTAATTTTTAAAATCACATTTAAAAAGCTATCAGGAATGCAGGATCCACAGCTTTTGCTAAAGCAGTTTTTAAAAGTTATGTTTCCATCTCTGAGACATTTGACCTTTTCCTTTTGCTTACACATTTGCTTAATACGTCAGGAGTGCACAGCATGACAGCTGACCATTTCTCCGCACACTGGCACACTGGGGGGCACATCCTTCTGCCCGCCCGCTCCAATATTTCGAAGCTGACTTATTATTTATTTGAAATGTGAATGAGTTACTTAAAAAATGTTATGTGTCTCACAAGGTTTCAATTTTACATCCTTTAATAGTTGTTTTGCAGTTTTAAATTCATTTGGAAAATAATGATGCCCAGTGACTGTGTGTGCGTTTATGACACCTGTGCTCACAGACTCTGTGAAGCGCCAGCCTCGGCCTGCTCCCCAGCCTCTGCGGGACAAGCCAAAGAGCAGCCAACAGCAGGGCCACGGGGACGCCGGTTCCCCAGGCCACGTGCAGTCGCCTGTAAGCAGACAGTGCTCCGCAGGGGTCCTGCTTGGCAGGTGACTTGCCCAGCATTTATCAGGCACCCATTTTACAGATCGAAACGTAGAGGTCTGGAGTGCTCAGAAGTGGCAAGGCTGTGGTCACCCAGCCTCATGTCCCAGGTCTTCACAGAGAACCAACACTCATCTGTATACTTGAAGCATGATGATAAGTGCTCAGTGAGAAGTATTAGGCCAGTGGGGGGGCTCACACCTGTAATCCCAACACTTTGAGGGGCTGAGGCTGGAAGATCACTTGAGGCTAGGAGTTCAAGACCAGGCTGACCAACATGGCAAAACCCCATCTTTACTCAAAATACAAAAAAAGTAGCTGGACATGGTGGTGCCCATCTGTCATCCCAGCTACTCAGGAGGCTGAGGCACGAGAATCAGTGGAACCCAGGAGGTGGAGGTTGCAGTGAGTGGAGACTGTGACACTGCACTCCAGCCTGGGTGACAGAGTGAGAATCTTAAAGAGAGAGAGAGAGAGAGAGAAGAAAAGCATCAGTCCTGGAGAGAGTATATAGGTTTATCAACTTGTCTGTAAATCGTAGGAAGATGTGAATAAGAAGGGAAAGATCTTGGCAGGTGCTCAGACTGGGAGAGACTCTTGTTCCAGAGCAAGATCCCCCAGGGTCAAACCACAAAGAGAAATGAACTTCAGCACCTGAAAAATTCTGTAATAAGAGGCTTTGAAAATTGAAAAAGATTTCATTTCCCTCCGAAATCTGTGCAAGCCCATTGTCATCTAAGAGAAGTTTGGTCTCAATCCTTTCTCTAAAGCGCTGAATTGAGCGCTCATCACTGGAGCCCTGTGTGTTTATCTACACAGACTGAGCTGCAGTCCAGCATTCGCGTAAAATCAAGATTTATGTGCGATTATCTTTGTGGTAAATGCTCCACAAGTTACAGTGGTTAAAAGAAAATAAGATGCAAATGAGCACCAGGAAGCGGAGGCAGTGCCCTCCCACTGGGAAGACCTGGGAAGCTTGCCTAGCGAGTGAATTTGTTTAAAAAGGAAAGTTGGCAAACCTTCCCCCAGTTTATAAATTTCAGCCAACAGCAATGATTAAAGCGAGAGTCAACACACAACTCTGAACGGAAATCAAGCACTTAGAATCATTCAGGGGCAAAGCTCTGGTCCCGGGGGCTTATGGTTTTGGAGAAGAAAGATTCTGGCTTTCATATATATATAATTTTTTTTTTTTACATAAACAGTCTTTGGAACAAGGCAACTTCCTTCTTCTTTCTGATATACAGTATGTTCTTGCATAATGTGTCCCTGAATCCCATCTGTTTAATAAACAATATGAATATGCATAAAGGAGAATTTGGGGGACCCATGCCTTGTACCTCTCAGAGCAGGAGCAATCTTGAGAAGGCACAGGCTGAGAGCATAGAGCCACTTCTACAGAGCCAGTAATTAAGTCCTGGGACTCCTCAGAAATCAGTGTTCAGTTCCGAAAAAAATAAAGGTCAGGTTCAAACTCCTTAAGTCTATGGTCCTTGCATCAGACTCCTCTTCCCTGGGACTGCTTGGCATGAGGAAGGAGGGGCAGCTGCAGGGCTAACGATGGGAAGGGGCTCAAAGCTGGCCACCCAGCTCCCTGGTGGCGGAGAGCTAACATGAGCTGCTGGAAACTGAGAAGAAGCAGACACAGGAAAAGCTGTCTGCACCCCCCATTTGCCTAAAACTAGAACAAAAATCCATAGAAGTGTCCCCTTCCCTCTCCAGCAGAGCCCAGGCCCTCAGCAGCCTGGAACCAGCCCAGAGACATTTGTGTGGGGAGCCTGACTGCAGCCCCAGCCTCCCTTCCCATAGCTGCCCCGGAGTGGCCTCCTCACAATGTGCTTCATGGGAGCTCAAAGTCCTTTGCTTTCATCTTGCAGCTTCTTGGAAATGGGATGTTCTTTTGTTGAGGGGCTGTGCAGCAGAGTTCTAACTGTCCCTCTGAGTTTCCATCTTGGGGTGCTGGGGGGGGCTCCCTCGTGGAAGCAGGAGGCCAGGTTAGTAACCCCTAGGAGGTTTTCCTCTTGTAATGTGCCTTTTGTCCGTTGAATTTAAAATGCCCCAGAAAATTAATCTAAGATGCAGGGAGAGCTGAGGTTTCTTCCTGCCTACAGAAGGATGCCAATCATCGCTACTCAGCCAAGAAATAGTTAACCCAAACAATGAAAACACGGCCAGTTCCAGCAGAGACTTGAGACTATCTGATGAGAATTATGTGTCTCTGGCAGGAAGTCTTCAATACAAAAGTGTATTTATTTTATGAAACTTAAAAGATAATAATAATCTGTAAGTCTATAAAAATATTGTTTTAATTCTGTAAAATATTTTCCAATCAGAAAAGAAACTAGAGACTAAGCAATATGTGACCGGTTAAACTTGAATAACAATATATTAATATTGATCAATCACAAAAAACGATCTCTCTAGTAACTGCCATTTCCAAGCATGGTGGAGAAGATAAGCATTTCTTTGTATTTAATCAGTTGCTTCCTAAATAATTATCAAGTACTTGCTGAAAACCAGCCTTTGGTCTCAGTCGTGAATAGCGCAGAGTTTTGCAGAGCCCTTAGTGATAAAATGCACGTACACAGGTGGTGTGAGTGACAGAGCTAATTTTTTTTTCTAGTTCCTAAAGATCAGCAGGATCAAAATTTCATAAAGGAAAAGCTGGGAGCTTGAGGGTGACAGTTTCATGAGACGAAGGATAATTGTGTGCTATGTCCTCAGCTGCAGCATGGAGATCAGTCTAGGCCAGGCTGTGGACCTCCTGAACTCTGAGGAGGGCCTGGGTGCAATTCCATGGGCATCCAGAGCCTTCAGATGCTTTCATCAAAGGCACAGGCACAGGCAGGTCTTGTTCTAGAAAGGTCAATTGGGTGACAGCAGGAGGGACAGGAGGACGGGGGGTGGGGGGATCAGTGCAGGAGCCTGTCCAGAGCTCCTTCTACTAAGGCAGTGGAACGTGAGAGTCGCAGAGGCCAGGCAGGAGCCAGACGTTCTTCCAGAGGGATTGTGGGAAATCAACACAGCATGGCGAATGAACGGCAGGGAAGACCGTGCCTGGGTTTCTTGCTGGGGGACTGGAGTTGGCAGGGTGATTATTTCAGGCCACTAACACCCCTCAGTGGGGAACAGAGGAGGATGGCGTGGCCCAGGAGAGGCGTTCAAATTGAAAACAGGCATTTATTTGGGAGAGGACAAAAGGAGAGTGAGAGGAGAGGGTAAAGGTCAGAGGAGCCACAAATGCACCTGGGGTGACACCAACAGGAGGGAGACCACTGAGGGAAGAGAACCTGGGGACTGTGGCAGAGAGAGAACCACTGAGGGAAGAGAACCTGGGGACTGCGGCAGAGAGAGCGACCAGAGGCTGAAAGCAAAACTGCGAGGCTCAGGAGCACTGAGTGCTTGTCAGCCCACGGTCAAGAGCCCTGCAAACTTCTCTCTAAAACCATCCTAAGACGTCAGTCTGCCACGAGCAGAGAAAACCGTGCAAGGTGAAGTGATCTGCTGCGTCACACGGAGGCAGATTGGTCTCACTCCAGAGCCCATGGCCGTCACCCCTCTGCCACTTAAGAATGCCAGAACATCCCAAAAGCACCAGAGTCTTGCCTGGGGGGTGGGGAGCAGGGTGGGGGGCACTGCTTTGACGAATAGGCTGCCATGGCTGACCTCAGAATACAAACTGTGGGTTGAATTGCCTGGGAGATTGCACTGGGTTTAGAAGGAAATAAGAGGAAAATAAATGAAAATTCCAAGTGTCTAATACCTCAAGCTTTTGTGGAATGGGAGGTTCCCTGGCTCTTGAGAGCTGAAAGGCACCTCAGTAAAGCCCTGAATGCTGGTCCTTGCGGTCTGCCTCTGCCCGTGATGACCAGGCTGCCCTTCCTTTCTCCACTCCTACTCACTCTCAGGGGCATCTGTCCCACCCCCTCCACATCTCACTTCCCTGAGCTCACCCACGCTGGTGTGAAACCGGATCCCCTGTTCAGACTCCACACCCAGAGCCCGCACATCTGCTGGCTGTGCTGGGGGGCCCTGCGGAGCTGTGAGCCCAGCTGGGTGCCCCTCCCTCCCTCCTGCCCTCACCCCTGGAAGCCCCAACCGGGGCCTCTGTGCATTGTTCTCTACCCAACCCTGAGGGGTCACCCTCTGCCCCGAGTGCTTGACCACTGGTGACTCTTCCCAGAACCCCAAGAGAGATCCGCCATGGAGTTTTCTCAACCTGGCTGTGTCACACCAAGAGAAACTGGGTGGTCCACGGAACAGATGGGGCAGGGCAGAGTGAGTAGGAAGAAGTGATGGGGGGAGTTTGTTTGCTGCCTGGGTGGAGACCAGCATGGAAGGCGCTTGGGGCTGAAGCCTTGAAGAACCTGCAGGCGCCTCTCCTGGGCCGACTCCTGCAGATGCCCTGCTGGGCCGTGCGGAGAGCGCAGCCTGGTGTCCCCTCGGGGACCCGTATCTGCCTTTGGAATCATCGCCCTGATGGAGTGCTGATGCTGCGCGAGTGAACTCAGTAGCAGCGGCCGTGTGTGAACGTGACCGCACGCACTTGCCGTCTTCCTGTTACCCGTCTACAACTTCACATTTTTACCCGGAAATGGGATCTTAACCTCTTAAACGTTCCAGGTACTAAAACAAGTAATATAGGAGTGAGTGTTTTCATTGGAAACTGATGGTATAATGGAATTATTTTATCTTTTATTAAGTAGACAAATTAAGATAGGAAAATCTTATTATCAACTTTACCACTAGTTCAGGTAACCAGTGATAAATATTCAGACCATAAGTTACTCAGAATCATTTGAGTGATTCGGGCAAGTGAGAAATTAAGGTGAGCGACTCACTGGTCCCATCCTCCAGGCAGCTCCGTGCAGGAGCAACGGACGCCCCTCTGTACGGGGAAGCAAAGGCCCTAGAGGGGAACCGACCCCTGGGACCTGGCCAGCCCACCTGCCCTGGGAGCTGTGTGGACATCACCACGGCGGCATGGGCTTGAGGGACAAAGCAGCGCTGTCAGGGAATTGCCGAACTGGCATTGAGCTTTGATTGTGTGATACTCTGTTTCTAGGAAAGCCTGCAGAGTCTGGCGTCGCCAGCATCCTGGAGGAAAGCAAGTGCCTGGTAGACACCGCCATGTACGCCACGATGCAGAGGTGAGTGCTGTGGGGGGGCCACCACCCCCAATGCCACCTACAGGCCCCCCCCCCGATATCATCACACGCGTGGCCTGATTTTCACAATTGCAAATGAAAACCTGAAGCTTGCCATGACTAATTTACTTTCCCAGTGTCCCAGGCAAGCAGTAGACAGAACTGGTATTTAATCTCCAATTTGTGCTTTAGCAAGACAGAGAGGAAGAGCACTGTGACCCAATCAGCACCTACAGATAGGATATCCTCTACTGGTCCAGATCCCCTCTATTGCTACAGATTTCCTAAACTGTCAAAAGGCAATGGAGGCTCCTGAAAGCAAAACGGGCCTCTCTCCTCAAGGATTAGGACAGATAAGGACGAAAGAGAGACCTAGATTCAGATCTTTGATGATGTAACTGTAACATTACCCGAGGCACATAATAAATAACTAAATGGAGCTTGCTTCCATTTTTCAGATACTTAGCATTTGTAATTATATAACAGACACCACTATTAAGGATACTGTGGTCTCATATTACTCATTTAGAAAAAGAAAAGAAAAACAGAAAACCTGTGAAGCAGTTTGTCCTTCCACACTTATTATTTTGTAGAAAGTTGACTCATAATTATATAAGCTCTTGAGATACAAAATATCAAAAGACAGCAGTTAATTTATTCCAAATTTGTATTATTTCAGCCAGAAACATACCTTATTGTTCATATTGGGTGCAAACAAATTGTTATTTATTTCCCAGAAATTGATTGAAAGGGAATATAAGGAAAAAATATTTCTGATAAACTCATGCACAGTGTAATCTGTGTAAAACGGGCAGGAATTACTTGGGAAGAGGTGGGAGGTGGGCATGTGTGCTGCTCTCATAGTGGCAATTTGTGAACCCAAGTATTAAGACAGATCTCAATCCATTTAGAACGTTTGTTTTGCCAAGGTTAGGGAAGTGCCTATGTCACAGTGTCAGGAGGTCCTGAGGATATGTACCCACAACGGGTGGGAGAAAGCTTGCTTTTACACATGTCAATCAACACATGCCAGATGGACATGATGGGGAGCTTCCAGGTCATAAGTAGATGTCACATTTTTCTGGTTGACAGTTGATTGAAAGAATTATATCAATAGGAAGGAATGTCTGGGTTGTGTTAAGGCTTGTGGGCACCAAGGTTTTATGATGAAGCCTCCAGGTTAGCAGGCATCACAGAGAATAGATCGTGAATGTTTCTCATCAGACTTAAGGTCTGTGCTGATGTTGATGCCGGCTGGTAGAATGAGGCACGTCCAACCCATGACTTTCCCATCATGGCCTGAACCAACTTTTCTGGTTAACTTTGGAATGCTCTGGGCCGAGAGGAAGAATCCACTCAGGTGGTTAGTGGAGGACATTAGAATCTTATTTTTGGTTTGCGAATTGCATGTTACCAGGCCGCTTTTGAAATCAATGCCTTGATCCTAAGGATGCACTGGAGTGGGGGAAGCCCGGAGAGGTGTCCGCTGCAGAGCCTCTTGGCAAGATTTGCCTTTTGATAGCTCTCAAAAAATACCCTATATACCTATTCCAACTATGTTTCTTTCCTTAAGAAATACTGTTTCTGCTGAGGAGCAGTCATGGTTCTAGATGCTGGGATACAGAGATGAATTAGATCATTTTATATTCTCAAAATTCCCTGCCCCTTCTGTGAAGACAGACTCCTGAATGGCGCACTTCATTTAGGGCTGGGTTTGTTACAGATCATCAGAAAACATGATGGCTGGTGGTTAGAGAACTGGCTTTGAGTAAAAGTTTTAATAATAATAAAATACTTTTACCCTTCAAAACACATCTACTTACTTTAGAGCTGAAAAGGAAAACAAAACTTTTCTAAATAATAATATTGGAAGCTAGAGTGTGCGGAAGTTACTTCTTCCACTCGCTCATGGACGGCGGTGTGGCCGGGCTTTTGGAAAGTGATACGGAAGCACAGAGCCTGCCCACGACGGTGTTTATGAGAAAGGAGCGTCTGAGACTCCACCCTTCGCCCTCACTCGTCACTTCACTTACCTGAGTAGCACGGGGTCGAGGACTGAGGACTTTGCTCCCAAGGTAGATGCAACCAGAGTTTTAGTGTTTGTCCTCATTCCCTGAGACCAGCTCCCATAGAGCAGTGGGAAGGAGACCAGGACAGGCTGCACACTGCTGAGGGGGGCCCTGTACCTGGGGACCCGGATCTTTGCAATGTGCAGTGGGCATGCTGGCCCAGGCTCTGGGGAAGAGCATCTCTGTTTGACGTGAGAGTGTGCAGTGTGTTCTGGAGGAAGATACGACCTCCAGGGAGGCACGGGAGGGTCCGGGGCCTGTGGCCCATGCTGCACCAGCAACCAGGTTCACCTGCAGCAGCCAGACCCTGCAAGGGCAGCAGGCAGGGCCAGGATCTGCCCATCCATTGTGTCTGGGCCACCTGGCCAGGTACAGCTGGTAGTGAGTGGTCCCATGAGTGTGTGGGGGTGGGAATGAGTGTGGCCTTGACCTGGCATGCATCCCTTGGACAGGGCAATGTGCATTGATCCCACCGTGGCAGAGAGCAGGCACTTCCGTGAGGAGCAAAGGCCTGCAGACTCACCCAGCTTCCTGCAAGGGCCTCACCAAGACCACACTCAGTTAAGGAACCGAGCCTGAATGAGCCAAAGCTTGCCCTTATTTGCCTTTAAAACAAAGTCTAAACCCCAGTCACTCTGAGAGTGCTTTTTTTTTGAGCTCTCTGAGGACTGCACACAGTTCCTACCTCAGATTTGGTCCTGAGTAGTGTGGGAGCGACTCCCTCCCTTTCTCCCATTCCTAATTGTATAATTTTGGTGAGGACAGAAGAAGCATTTGCAGCAGGAGGCTGTGGGTCCGGGGAGACCAGAGGCCAAGGAACCATATGCTCCCATCGGTCTCAGTGGCTCACCCCATGCTCTCTCCAGGCTCATATTCCTTGAGCAGTAAATTCATTCCTTCTCAGCATTCAGGGACAGTTTCCAATATGCACAATTCCCTGTGAGTTCCAGAGTGTATGCAGCCTGAAATATCGCACTTAGATTGGCGATACCATGTGCGTCTGTTTAGTGTTTGCAGGGAAACGTTCTGGGCATTGCTGGGGCAGCAGATAGAACAGCTAAAGGAGGGTTATTATTCAATCAAATGAAGCTTCTGGATGGTGTCCGCGAGCCAAGAGCGATCCGGAGAATCAGTGCGAACACATGTTCGACGCATGGCTCTGCTTTGGGCTCCACACGCCGAGAATGCGAAACCAGCTGGAGTCACACTTCTCCTAACTTGAGTTTGATTTTCAGATATTGTGCTGCAGTTAAAAGCCTGCAAGTGTCAGCCCTTAATATCTTGCTCATGTGATGAAGCTGAGGTCTTAAAGTAACATGTGTCTGCCTCTGGAATGACCCATGCGGCCCTGGGAAATAGCTGCAGATGAGCAGCGCAGACTGCTGTGGCTTGTGGGGTGGTTGAAGCACCTCTCCAGGCTCTCCTGAACTGAGCCCCCTGTAGGCTAAGCTCCGCAGAACGTGGGCACAACAGGACAGTGACCGGTCAGTGAGGGAGAACCCTCTGGGCTGCACGGCAGTGGCAGGGACAGGAAGGGCTGGCGTGAGCAGCGTGGCCTGGGGACCCATCCAGTGAACCCACTGGGTGAGACCCTCCAGGACATGGTCAGGAGCTGAGCTGTTTCCCAGACCCCTGTTTCCATGACGTAGCCCTTTTGGTGCCAGCTTGTGCTGTCCCATGGGTGCCAGGTGAGAGAAGGGATGAGACAGGTGAGCCCTCGAGTGGGTGTAGGTGATGTTCTAGGAGGCACAGAAAGTGGATTTCATCAGAAGCAGCGCCCTTGGCCTTCAGATCTGAGATTCTCATTCTTCCTATCAGCCAAATTTCTTGCTCAGATAGATTTTAGATAAATGTCTCCAAGTAAAGCATGCATTCTGGGGAGGGTCACTATCCTGTCCGCCACGCTGAGTCCTGGGGAACCCCACAGGTGCTTAAGCTCCGGCTCTGCTGCTGCTGTGACTGACAAAGTCATTGTTCCTGGTGAGGGGGCACCTTCGGGTGAGGGGGGCTGCAGGTGAGGGATGTGCAGGTGAGGGGGCTGCAGGTGAGGG
>PVKV010028984.1:0-24239 GCA_004027835.1 Alouatta palliata | reverse complement strand
TAAACAGCCGCGCCGGCCAAACCAGCCGCGCCGGCCAAACCAGGTGCGCTGGCGACCCGTGGGGCTCCTCCCCCTGGGAATCTCCTGGTCTGTGGGCAATAAAAATCCGTCTGGGAATGTGGTGTCCACTCACCCTCCACGCTTTCACTGGGAGCTGCAATCCTCAGCTGCTCCTAATCGGCCATCTTGGATCTCTCTCAACCATGAATTCTTTAATTCTATTTCAGGTGAAGTCCACACCCAAATCTCTAGACATGCTGAAAAGCAGCAGAACATCAACTCACAGATCCCTTAGAGTTATCTTAAAGAAGTTAGCTAGATGATCCCTGCTCTATTCCACAAAGGCAAAAGGAATCCACAAATGTGGACTAAGCAACGCCACTGCCTCAGGATATTTTTCAAAATTAACCATCATGCTTCTGAAGTAGAGTGAATCTCCTTCTACCCATAGATGTGTTGACCTCTTACTCAAATTCTAGGCAAAGACTATACTATCAAAGACCCCTTAATCCATTTTATAGTCCACAATTTGCCCTCTTTTCATCCCTTTCTCACTGAGATTCCTTTTTGTTCAGATCATGTAAATAGGAATTACTATACAATTAAATCCCGTTTTATATCCTCTAGTCACAAAATTATTCAGGATCTGGTCACAAGACTATTAGATCAACCTTCCTTTGCCAAAAAATCCACCACATACAGTTCATAATTTCAATAGTGTCTCTATATATTTTGTTGGAGGAATAAAAAAAATCTGTTTTATGAAAAATCTATTTCTGCTTTGTAATACAAATAAATAAAGCTCATTGAGTTTTACAGCACACTTGCAACTATTACTAGTGACTGAATTCTCAAGATTTGGGAATTACAAGGGTCCCTTAAAATTTAGAGATTATATCTTATTTATCTTTATGACATCAGTGGCTAGCACTGCACCTACAACACAATTAGTTCTCTTTAAACATTTGTTGACATGAACAGCTGAAACTAACCTCTTTATATATCATTATTTTCAAAAATATCATAACTTAAGATGACTCCATTACTGAACAGAAAGAATGACACTCTTAATAAATTCCATGGATGCAGGGGAGGTGAAGGAAAGGTTTCAGGATAAAATTGTTCCACCTTAGATTATCAGGCATTAAATTCTCATAAAAAGCACACAACCTGGATCTGTTCACAATAGGGTTAATGCTCCTCTGATAATTAATACTGTTGCTGATCAGACAGGAAGTGGAGCTCAAGTGTGTAATGCTTGTTTGCCCTCTGCTCACCTCCTACTGTGCAGCCCAGTTGCTAATATGCCGCGAACTAGTGGTCTGTTGCCCAGGGGTTGGGAACTCCTGGAATAGAGTTATCAGGGGCTGGAAAAAGAGGGAATGGAAAATTACTGTTTAATGATTACACAGTTTTTGTTTGAGATGATTAAAAATGTTCAGGTCTAGAGAAAACTATTTTAAAATTCATATGGAACCAAAAAAAGCCCAAATACCCAAGGCAATCTTAAGCAAAAATAACAAAGCTGGAGGCACTATGCTACCCAACTTCAAACTATGCTACAGGGCTACAGTAACCAACACAGCGTGGTACTGGTGCAAGAACAGACACATAGACCAATGGAACAGAATAGAGAACCCATAATAAGGCCACACACTTACAACTATCTGATCTTCAACAAACCTGACAAAAACAAGCAATGGAGCAAGGATTCCCTATTTAATAAATGGTGCTGGGAGAACTGGCTAGCCATATGCAAAAAATTGAAATGGGATCCCTTCCTTACACCATATACAAAAAACAACTCAAGATGAATTAAAGACTTACATGTAAAACCCAAAACTATAAAAACTCTAGAAGAAAACCTAGGCAATACCATTCAAGACATAGGCATGGGAAAAGATTTCATGACAAAGATGCCAAAAGTAATTGCAACAAAAGTAAAAATTGACAAATGAGATCTAACTAAAGAGACTTTGCACAGCAAAAGAAACTATCAACAAAGTAAACAGCTTATAGAATGAAAGAAAATGTTTGCAAACTGCATCTTAAAAAGGTCCCATACCCAGCATCTATAAGGAACTTAAACAAATTTTTTAAAAAAGAGCCTCATTAAAAAGTAGGCAAAGGACATGAATGAACAGACACTTCTCAAAAGAAGACACACGCGGGAGAGAGATCCAAGATGGCCGATTAGCAGCAGCTCAGGATTGTAGCTCCCACTGAAAGCGCAGAGAGTGAGTGGACGCCACATTTTCAGACTAATTTTTATTGCCGACGGACCAAGATATTCTTGGTGGAGGAGCCCCATGGGTCGCCAGCACAACTCTTTTGGAGAGTGCAGCAGTTTAGCAGGTGCCCCAGCACGGCAGTTCTCAGTCCAGAGTATACAGGACTGAGTGCCCTTTTGGTTGGCGTTTGGAGCTCCGGGAAGGCAGAGTCTCCCATTCAGCTGATTGAAAAGTGGACTGAAGCGGGGAACCAGACCGGGAGATTCCCGGGCAGAAAAGCACCATGAATCTTAACGTCACTGTTTCAGCCGGCGTAGTGGGTCGCCACAGGGGAAGGCTGGTACCCCCCCAACAACAAAAAAACAGCAATTGGAACTTCTGAGGATTGAGAGTTTCACAGCAAGTACAGCTGAACCCGGGAAGGTCCAGCTCTGTGGGGGACGGGGGTCCACCGAAGGAAAACTAAGAAACAGAAAAAACTTTACCACCAACAAGCTGGATGTCGACTCAGAGACCTAATCTGAAAGTCAGCAATTATACAGACGACAGGTGGATAAATCCACAAAGATGGGAAGAAACCAGCGTAAAAAAGCTGAAAACACCCGAAATCAGAATGCCTTTCCTCCTACAGAGGATTGCAGTGCCTCATCACCAATTGAACAAGGCCTGATTGAGAATGAATGTGAGGAATCAATAGAATCAGGCTTCAGAAGGTGGATAATGAGAAACTTCTGTGGGCTAAAAGAACATGTTCTAGCCCAATGCAAGGAAACTAAGAACCTTGAAAAAAGGTATGACGAAATGTTAACAAGAATGGACAATTTAGAAAGGAATATGAGTGAATTAATGGAGCTGAAAAACACAATACGAGAACTTCGCGAAGTATGCACAAGTTTTAGCAGTCAAATTGATCAAGCAGAAGAAAGGATTTCAGAGGTCGAAGACCAACTTAACGAAATAAAACGAGAAAACAAGATTAGAGAAAAAAGAGTAAAAAGGAATGAGCAAAGTCTCCAAGAAATATGGGACTACGTGAAAAGACTTAATCTACGTTTGATAGGTGTACCTGAATGTGACGAAGAGAATAAATCCAAGCTGGAAAATATTTTTCAGGATATTATCCAGGAAAACTTTCCTAACCTAGCAAGGCAAGACAATACCCAACTCCAGGTAATACAGATACCACCACAAAGATATTCCTCAAAAAGAGCAACCCCAAGGCACATAATCATTACATTCATCAGGGTTGAAATGAAGGAGAAAATATTAAGGGCAGCCAGAGAGAAAGGTCAGGTTACCCACAAGGGGAAGCCTATCAGACCCACAGCAGATCTCTCAGCAGAAACCCTACAAGCCAGAAGAGAGTGGGAGCCAATATTCAACATCCTTAAAGAAAAGAACTTTCAACCCAGAATTTCATATCCAGCCAAACTAAGTTTCATAAGTGAAGGAAAAATAAAATTTTTTACGAACAAACAAGTACTCAGAGATTTCATTACCACCAGGCCTGCTTTACAAGAGCTTCTGAAAGAGGCACTATACACAGAAAGGAAGAACCAGTATCAGCCATTCCAAAAAACCCATCGGTAAGCTGCATCCAGACCCATCTCACATGCAAGGATATACAGAGACTCAAAACAAAGGGATGGAGGAAGATTTGCCAACCAAATCTTCAGAGCAAAAAAAAAAAAAAAAGCAGGAGTTGCAATTCTCATCTCTGATAAAATAGATGTTAATAGAAACCAAAAGAGATAAGAAGGACATTGTATAATGGTAGAGGGATCAATGTAACGGGAAGAGCTAACGATCCTAAGTCTATGCACACCCAATATAGGAGCACCCAGATACATAGGGCAACTTCTTGGTGACTTACAAAGAGACTTGGACTCCCACACAATAATAGTGGGAGACTTTAACATTACATTGTCAATATTGGACAGATTAATGAGACAGAAGGTTAACAAGGATACTCGGGACTTGAACTTAGACCTCGAACAAGTAAACTTAATAAACATTTACAGAACTCTCTACTCCAAATCCACAAAACATACATTTTTTTTTCAGTAACACATCACATTTATTCAAAAAGTGACCACGAGGTTGGGAGTAAATCACTCTCCAGCAATTGCATAGCATTTCATAGGTTTAAATGAAATATTGGTTGGCTGTTTGTTTGTTATTTTCCTCCCTTATTCCTTCCTGTCTCCATTATGTATAAGAAAATTATTAGTATAAAAGAGCTTTTTAATATCCAGTTCTAGACTGCATTCTAGCCTGGGCAATAGAGCAAGATTCCCATTCTCTCTCCCTCTTTTTCTTCTTCTCCTTCTCTTTCTTTCATTCTCTTTTTCTTCCTTCTTTCTCTCTTTCTTTTTTCTTTTCTTTAAAAAAAAAAATGTTATTTCAAGTAGGAAATAAAACAAGGGATTGCCTCTCCTAAAGAAGAATGCTTTGATGATTCTTCCATTTAGTATCAATCAAGTCAAACATGCATGAGATTTACAAAGAATTCACATATCACATTAAGCTCTTTGGTTGCTGACTTGTCCTGCTGCATGTTGCACAGAAACATTGTTCTTCAGCCCACAGAAGGGAAGCCAATATAGTCACAACTGCATGAGGAGCAAAAACTTCTTCCTGTAGAAATGGGTAGGAGACTCCATATCTCTTACAACAGAAATAACTGCAGAAGGTAGATAGTCTCTCACTTGTGGATGGAGGATGTGCTACCAGACAGTCAAAGTAATTTCTCCTATAATAATAAAAAAGAAGAAGAAGAAGACACATGCAACCAACAATCATATAAAAAAAAAGCTCAGTATCACTGATCATTACAGAAATGCAAATCAAAATCACAATGATATGCCATCTCACACTGGTCAGAATGGCTTTTATTTAAAAGTCAAAACATAACATACTGGCAAGGTTGTGGTGAAAAAAGAACACTTATACACTGTTTGTGGGAGTGTAAATTAGTTCAACCATTGTGGAAGACAGTGTGGCAATTCCTCAAACACCTAGAAACAGAAATACCATTCAACTGGACAATCCCATTACTGGGTATATACCCAAATGAACATAACTGTTGTACCATAAAGACACATGCACATGTATGTTCATTGCAGCACTATTCACAATAGCAAAGACATGAACTCAACCTAAATGCCTGTCAACAGTCAACTACATAAAGAAAAATGTGGTACATAAGTGCTATAGAATACTATGCTGCCACAGAAAAGAATAAGATCATGTCTTTTGCAGAAGCATGGATAGAGCTGGAGGCCATTATCCTTAGCAAACTAACACAGCAACAGAAAACCAAATACTAGATGTTCTCACATATAAGTGGGAGCTAAATGATGAGACCACATGGAAACATAGAGGGGAACAATGCACACTGGGCCTACTTTAAGGGTAGGAGGAGGAAGAGGATCAGGAAAAATAACTAACTGATACTAGGTTTAATACCTGGGTGATGATATAATCTGTACCACAAGCCCCCATGACACACATTTACCTGTATAACAAACCTTTACATCCTGCACAGGTACCCCTCAACTTAAAATAATTTTTTCAAAGTTCAGGAAATAGATAGTAGTGGTGGTTGTATAATTGTGAATGTACTTGAATTATACACTTAAAAATGGCTAAAATGGGCCAGGTATGGTGGCACCTGACTGTACTCCTAGCTACAGGGAAGGCTGTGTGGCAGGGGGATCATTTGAGGCTAGCCTGGGAAACATAGCAAGACCCTTCAGAAATGGTTAAAATGGTAAGTGTTATGTTGTGTATATTTTACCACAATAAAAAAAAGGCATTGTGCCTACCAAATATTAAAAAATCCTTCACAAAGTGCTGTGTAATAATTCACTCTACAAGTGTGAAGACTCTAAGGTATACATACTGAATAAACTACCTATCTTATTTACCCCAAAAGAAACAAATGCTAATCAGTTAATGAGCAAATAAGTAAAATAGATGAATATTAAATATTACAATTCCCTTATCAGGAGGCTTACCACTTTACAAAGTAGTTTGAGAGCATTGTATGTATTATTCTTACTTACAAGTAAACTGAATTAGAAGGGATAAAAAACATGTTGTCCTAACAGAATTTGAAATAGTTACAAAATGATGACTGCTAAAGATATACTAATTTGATAATTGAATAAATATTTTTAAAAGTCATTAGATTCATTCTGTAACAAGCAACTTCATATGTGAATATTTAAATATACATTATTCAAAAATAAAATATGAAGAATATGGTCAAAACAGAGAAGTTAGAACACTAAATCCTCCAAAGGGTTAAAATAAGCTGTAGTCTTTGAGCAGTCACCCTCTAGAACCACGTCTTCATAAATTTGATTCATTTATAGAGTGGTTTTGATGATAGGCAATTCTTTGTTGAAAGTTAAGTGCTCTTTTATATGAATAAATAAAAAAAGGCTTTGGTTTGAACTAATACATTATTCTGACAAATGTTTATTGGAACCCCAGTTATGGGTTCATAAATCAGAGTTCTTTGTGGTCCATCAGGTGAGCTCACCAGTGTCACCAGATGTCACGGCAAATACCAATAGGTAATTAAAACAAGTCCATGGAATGCAGTCCCTCTCCTACACAATGACAGTAGCCAAAACAAGAAGAAATAGCTAATTGTCTTTCATTTAACCTACTGAAAATACTCCTGCAAAATGTCATAACCATACCTTCAAAGAAAAAAAAAATTTGTTTTCTATTTACTGTTGTATTAAAATGACAAGGTCAAGTATGATGTATGATCTGGCAGGTAGATTATTTTCAAACATATCTCACAATCAAAAGGGGGGAAATCATCTGCATGCATCCTGTAACTAAACTATATCCTTACAAAAATTCTTTCTCTTCTTTTTTCTTCCCTTTCTTCCCTTCCTTTCCCTCCACCCCCTATTTAAAATAGCTATTATTTCCCAAAAAGTGAGTCCTATTAATAATACCTAATGTACCTAGCCCAATGTGCATTCAGTTGCATACTGCATAGACTTGAGCTGTTTAAAAAATTCCATGACTAAAAAGTTACATTCTTTGCTACCAAATAGAAAACATTTGGCAAGAAAATTCTAGCAAAACACCAAACCCATTTTTGACTAAAAACTGGAAAGACTTTTTACTCTGAAGACTTTTGAAAGTCCCTGTAGTCCTGGCACTACTAGCCATGAAAAGGAAAGGGAACAAGGCTTTTAATTAAAATAGTCATTTGCATAATATAGCTTAGAGTGGGAAATTTTCTTGAAGGATCCCTCCCTGTCAGAATGTTAGGTAGACCTCTGTGGACACCTGAGGTCAGGAGTTCAGGACCAGCCTGACCAACATGGTGAAACCTCATCTCTACTAAAAATACAAAAATTAGCTGGGCATGGTGGCGCCTGCCTGTAATCCCAGCTACTCAGGAGGCTGAGGCAGGAGAATCGCTTGAACCAGGGAGTCGAAGGTTCCAGTGAGCCTAGATCACTGCACTTCAGCCTGGGTGACAGACTGAGACTCTGTGTCAGAAAAAAAAAAAAAAAAAAAAAAAAAAAAAAAAAAAAAAAAAAAAAAAGAAAAGAAAAAAGAAAAAAAAAATTAAAGGGACTCTGAACAATCAAAATAATGCTGAAAAAGAATAATAAACTGAAGAATCACACTTCGCAATTTCAAAACTTAGTATAAAGCAACAGTAATCAAAACAGTGTAGTACTGACAAAAGGACAGATATATAGAGCAGTCAAACAGAATTGAGAGTCCAGGAATAAGTACATATATCTATGGTAAACTGATTTTCAATAAGGGCGTCAAGATCATTCAATGATTAAAGAATCGTCTCTTCAGCAAATGGTACTGGGACAACTGGATAGCCATAAGCAAAGGAATAAACACTTATCTCACACTGAAATCAACTCCAGATAGATCGAAGGCTTAAATGTAAGGACATATATTATAAGTCTTAGAAGAAAACATACAAGCAAATTTTTATGATCTTTTTGAATATAAGACCAAAATCTTGAGCAGCAAAAGAAAAAAACTGATAAATTGGACTTTGCTATGGTTTGTCCCCACCAAAACTCATGTGGAGGCATGGTCCTCATTGTAGCTACATTGGGAGGTTGTGCCTTTAAGAGGTGATTAGGTCATTAAGAGAGATTAACGCCTTACAGGGGTAAATTCTCACTCTTACAGGACTGGATTAGTTACCATGAGAGTGGATTGTTAAGCGAGACTGCCTCTTGTATTTGGACTCTGTACATGCTCACTTTCCTTTACACTTATCCGCCATGTTACAATGTATCATGTGGTCCTCACCAGAGGCCAACCAGCTGTGGTCACTCAACACTGAGCCACCCAGCCTCTAAAATTGTAAGATAAATAAACCTCATTCCTTTATAAATTACCGAGACTCACGTATTCAGATATAACAACAGAAAACAGATTAAAACAGACCTCATCAAAATTTTTAAATATTGTGCTTTAAAGAAGCCAGTCAAAAAAGACCACATCCTGTATTATTCCGTTCATATGAAGGCCCAGATTAGGAAAATCTATAGACAGAAGGAGGATGTGATTGCTTAGGACTGGAATCAGTGAGAGGGAAAATGGGGTAGAGGAGTGGAAGTTATATTGATCATGGTTCTCCAAAGACAAAAAATCAATAGGATGAATATATAGAAAGATTTGTTTCAAGGAATTGGCTTTCACAATTGTATTAGTTGGTGTTCTCCAAAGAAACAGAACCAATAGGATATAGAGAGATACATGAGACGGGTTTTATTATGGGAATTGGATCATGTGATTATGGAAGCTGAGAAATCCCACAATATTATGTCTGCAAACTGGAAAACCAGGGAAGCCAGTGGCACAGCTCAGTCCAAGTTCAAAGATGTGAGAACAAGGCAAACTGGTGGTTTAACTTTTACTTGGAGCCCAAAAACCTCAGAATAAGGGGCGATAGAGCAGGTGTGGGGGTTTTGTTACAACTCCCAGAATCCAAAGCCCAGAGAACTTGAAGTTCTGGTGTCCAAGGGCAGGAGTAGATAGATACATCAGCTGCCGAAGAAATAACACATTTACCTTTCTTCTGCTTTTTTGCTCCATCCAGGCCCTCATAATCAGATGGCAAGTACCCATATTAGGTGAGTGCACATCTTCTTTACTTAGTCCGCCAATTCAAATGTCATTCTCTTCAAGAAGTATGCTCACAACCATACCCAGAAATAATGCTTTACCAGGTATCTGGGTATCCCTTTACCCAGTCAGGTTGACACCTAAAATTAACTATCACAGGCCAGGAGTGGTGGCTCCTGACTGTAATCCCAGCACTTTGGGAGACTGAGGTAGGTGGATCATTCGAGGTCAGGAGTTCAAGACCATTCTGGCCAACACGGTGAAACCCCATCTCTACTAAAAACACAAAAGTTAGCTGGGCATGGTGGTGAGTGCCTGTAATCCCAGCTATTTGGGAGGCTGAGGCAGGAGAATCACTTAAACCTCCAGGAGGCAGATGTTGCAGTGAGCTGAGATCATGCCACTGCACTCCAGCCTGGGCAAGAGAGCAAGGCTCTGTCTCAAAAAAAAATAATAATAACTATCACAATTATGGAGGCTGACAAGTCCAAAATCAGCAGGATGGACCAGCAGGCTATACACAGGATGAGCCAATACTGCAGTTCAAGTGTGAAGGCCAGAATTCTCTCTTGCTTGAGGGAGATAAGTCTTCTCTTCTATTCAGATGTTCAACTGATTAGATGAGGCCTAACCACACTATGAAGGGCAATATGCTTTGCTCCAAGTCCATTCATTTAAATGTTAATCTCATCCAAAAACACCTACACAGAAATATCCAGTATAACATTTTTGACCACTTACTTTGGCACCATGGCCCAGCCAAGTTGACACATAAAATTAACCATCACAGAAAGGATAAAATTATGAGTTTTTTGGGGGGTGAAGAAAATGTTCTAAAGTTGATTGTGGTGATACTTAGACATTAGAAAAAGTTTAATGGTTTTAGTCTATTTTAATGAATAAGCTAAAAACCATGGAATTATACACTTTAAACAGCTGAATTGTATGGCATGTGAATTATGTATCAAGAAAACTGTTTTCTAAAAGGAAACCTGACTCCAATGGCAATCTTCATATCCTTGGAAAATGCAAAAAAGTTATTTTACCTGCAATTTTTAAAAAAGCTTTACATCTACAGATACCAAGAAAATCTAAATCACTACTCTGGAGTGGTAACCAATCAATCATTCAACAGGTATTCATTAAGACATCCCAGAACATTGCTGAATACATAGATAGCCCTCAAAAGCACATGATGATGGACTGATTTATTGCTCCCAAAGTGGAATCAGATGATTTTCCTAGGGAAAAAAATATACTCCATTCACTTCTCTAGGCACTCAGAAAAAGTCACAGTATTCTGCTGCTAACAGAAACCCCTGGAAATTCTACGCAAAGTTCACTGAACAACATAGAAATGCAATCCCTGATCTATATGAGCTCATATTCTAATTAGTAAGACACACTACCAGAAACAAAACAAAGCTATAAATAAAACCATTGTTTAACCTTAAAGCAACCATAGCTAAAGGGGCTCTATAGTCCAGAAAAAAATAAGAGTAATAATATTTATCAATAAATATTTGATGAAATCCTACCATGCACATAAGTCCATTCATGCATACACACCACACACACACACACACACACACACACGCACATTTATATATACTTCCAAATCCCAGAAAATAACTTGCAATGTAAGCCTTATTCCTGATCTAATTACTACTTGTATTCAACAGTCTCTGTAGATTATATTTTCTAAATATCAGGAATAAACACAACACACAACATTTTAATGAAAAACTAATATGTTATAAAAGAAGGATTAAACTTATTTGTCATATAGTCACAGTGACACCCTAAGAATGTCACTTCACCAGCCAGAAACCACTGTGACCAGCAATGCCTCTGCTTGGGTTTTGTTTAAACCTGCTGGGTTCATTCCATCCATATGGCCTGGCAGGCTGTGCTCAACTCACACTACTGGCCTGGATCCCATGCCTGCCAAAGGCAAGCCAGATACAGGGTGGTGAGGGGTGTCTGAGTGAGCAACCATGGGTCCAGCCACTGTGCACAGCCAGGTATGCCAGCTGCAGCAGGGGGTGCAACATCAGGCACTAGCACAGATGCTGGCTCCATGCAAGGCTGTGGCTGGACCAGATGTACCACAAGTAGCTTCCGCTGCAGGCACCAACGTCTGGACAAGAGGAATGTGGTGGCACCTGAAAGCTCGGAGGTACAAGTAACCACAGAACCCCAAAGAGGGTGTTACAGTATGTCACAGCCCTGGCTGGGGAGCCCTGAACTTTGGACTCCCAAGAAGGGCTGCAGCTCTTCTGTCCTTCTCATCATCTGCAATGTGGCAAGCATGGAGCATCTTTCAGCCCTGTTTGTGTTACAGCTCTTTCAGTCCCACCATTCAGCAGGCCCCAAGTTCTTGTCCCACATCCAGGAAGAATGAGGTATGCAAACAACTGGAGGGTGAGCAATGTAGAGAGGATCTTCATTGAGCGACAGAACTCTCAGGGCACCGGAGGTGGGAGAGGCCAGGAATTAAGAGCAGGTAATTCCAAGCCCATGGGGGTAGGGTGGCTTCCTGGGCCCCTGAGAGCACAGAAATGCCCAGGTCTAGAATAGCAGCTGGGCAGCTGCAGCTGCACCCAGGAGCACAGGTCTCCTGCCCCACTGACTCAGTAGGAAGCAGGGCTCTCACTTGTTCCTGCCCCCACTGGTTCTGCAGAACAGGGCAGCCCCAGCCACACCTCCCTTGCTGCAACCCAAATCTTCACAGTGGCCATTTCAGATGAGTCACCACCATCATCAATATAATTCTAAATTCTGTATATAATTATTGCTATCTCGTACATGTAGAAGTAATTTTACAAATATAACATCAAAATCAAGTTCAAAAAACACTATCTTGGTGAAAGAATATCAAAAACGGAAAATTCCAGGGATAGTAACAGTCTACTGTGGGGGTAGGGGGGTTTCCTGGGCCCCTTCCTATTATATATAGTACCTCACTGATTTTTCACAACAGTTCATGGAGATATTATTATTAAATATGTAATTCTTATTCTACATGGGCAGAAACTGGGTCTTAGATGACTCATCAATGTCATCCAAAAAATAATGTCAAGTCTAGGAATGAAACTCCAGTCCTTGGACTTCAAATAAAAATTTCTACAATTCAATTAAAAGTAACTGTTGCCTCAAGCAAAGAATTAAGACTATTCAGAAAGGTGTCTAAGACTCTACCTATCTGTCTTAATCTGTTTTCTGTTGAATATAACAGAATATCTGAAACTGGGTAATTTATAAAGAAACAAATTTATTTCTTACAGTTCAGGAGGCTGAGAAGTCCAAGGTCAAGGGGCCACATCTGGTGAGGCCCTTCTTGCTTGTGGGAACCCTCTTCAGAGTCTCAAGGTCACACAGGGCATCCCATAGCAAGTGGGCTTTCTATACTAGCTCAGGTCTCTCTCCTATTTCTTAAAAAGCCACCAGTAACACTTGCATGATAACCCATTAATGTATTAACCTATTAATCCACTAATCCATTAATGGATAAATCCATTTATGAGGAGTGCCCTCATGACCCAATCACCTATTAAAGACTCACCTCTCAAAAGCAAACACTTATATTCTGTTGGTAGGAATGTAAATTACTTCAGTCCCTGTGGAAAGCAGTTTGGAGATTTCTCAAATAACTGAAAACAGAACTACCATGTAACCTAGAAATCTCATTACTGGGTATATATCAAAAGGAAAATAAACCATTCTATCAAAAAGTCACCTGCACTTATATGTTTATCTCAGCACTATTCACAATAACAAAAACATGGCATCAATCCAGGTGTTTATCAATAGTAGACTGAACAAAGAAAATGTGGTAAATACACACCACATAATGTCACAAGCCATAAAAAAGAACAAAATCATGTCCTCTACAGAACCATGGGTAGCTGGAGGCCAATATCCTAAGTGAATTAACACAGAAACAGAAAACCAAATACCACATGTTCTCACAAGTTGGAGCTAAACATTGGGTACACATGGACACAAAGATGGGAATAATAAACACTGAGAATTCCAAAAGGAAGAAGAGAGGAAAGAGGACAAGGGTTGAAAATTTACCTATCAGGTACTACCTGGGCGATGGGATCAATAGAAGCTAAATCCTCAGCATCACACAATATACTTACGTAACAAATCTGCACATACGCTCCTGAATCTGAAAAAAAAAAAAGGCCCCACCTCTCAGTGCTGCCACATTGGGGATTAAGTTTAAGCATGAGTTTTGAAGAGGACAAACATTCAAACCACAGTGCTATCAAGAGAGAATTTTTAAAGTGCAGCAACAGCAGAAGGAAAGAAACTTTCAATTTCTGTACCAGTCTCGGCAAAAAGAAAATCTAACATTCCTGCAAAATACATCTTTTGATTTTCCTCTAGTCCTTTCCAACCATCAAAACAATCTATCTAGAAGAAAAAACGTGCAAATTCCCTATGCTCTGTGACCTTTATAGTCTATGAAGAATATAATCATAATATATAATTGTTTTATATATTATATTTTATTATATATAAAATATATATTTATATTTTGTTTTATATATAATTATATTTTATATTATATATAATTACATTCTTTATATTCTATATTCTTTATTCTGTTTCAATAAGCACTCCAGGTGATTCTGATGCACACTAAAGGTTGAGGACCAGTAGTCTATGAGAAGCACACTATTCATATTTGAGGATGTGAATGTATAATTTATATTCTTCATGGAATATAATTACATACTATATACTGTTTACTGTAGATCATATATACTTATATATTTATTATATATTGTTTAATATTTTTAAAAAGTACTTACGTCCCACTTTCACAAAATAAAAAGCACAAATCTTAAAACGATGGATATCATTTAACTATATAATCCTCTCTGTAACAAACTAGATCTAATACCAAAATATAGCCTCTTTGGGAAACCACAAATGGTTCATGTTAACCCCACAGACTACTATATGTGCAAATGCTCACCTTGAAAAGTCCAACTTTGAATTTATTGTAATAATTAAATGGGGCATCAGCCAGAGTTAAAGATGCATTATATATCTCTGACTCCCACAATCACAAGGACAATATTTTCTGTATATTACAATTGAAAATGAGCATCAAGATATTGTGGAGGAAATTAATGTTTGGCTTTGGTGTTCTCCTGGCTTGTAGCAATACATAGTTGATCGCATAAAACAGGGAACAAATTAAGCAGCACATCCAATTTCTCTGTGGTTCCATTGCCCTCTAGTGGCTATTTTAAAACTAGTTATTAACGATCAGCCTTCAAAAGTCAACGAGGATCCCCAAAGAAGGGAAGGGAGAACAGCAGCAGCATCAACATCTGGGAACTTCTTAAAACTTGCAAATTTCAAGCCCCACCTAAGACCTACTAAAAAGAAATTCAGGATAGGGGCCAGAAATTTGTTTCAACAAGCACTCCAGGTGATTCTGATGCACACTAAAGGTTGAGAACCACTAGTCTACGAGACCCATAGTACTCATATTTGAAGATGTGACTGTATATAGGAGCATATGAGTGTTCTTTTATGAAAGTATTGTTCATAATTATTTTTCTGCTTTTTTAAATTTCAAAATGCCTTTTATATGCACATAATAATCTAGAAAAAGCTCATAATTTAGTTGGGGAAATTTAAAAGTGTTATAAAGCCATATAGAACATAAGAGGATAAAATTAAGTTCATTCTGTAATTAAAAGTTCATTTTAAAAGCTTACTGATTAGCCAAAACATCTGACCAGGATCTTCTCATTTATTTCTTATAAAACCAACACGAAAATGTTTGTTGGATAGCATGAATACTTAATCTATGTTTGTGTGAGACACTTAGCATTCAAGCTCTTTAGTAGATGTATAACATATTATCTCCTACCCTTTTTCCCATTACATATATTGTTAACTGTATTATTCAAGCTAACAGTGACACAATTCCAGCCCCACCTTGAGCTAAAGCTGAAAAATATTTAGGTTAGACTTTTAAAAAATTGTATCATAGGCAAATAAATAATTTAGGCCTGGCATGGTTACTCATGCCAGAAATCCTAGCACTTTAGGAAGCTGAGGCAGGTGGATCACTTGAGGCCAAGAGTTCAAGACCAGCCTGATCAACATGGCAAAACCCAATCTCTACTAAAAATACAAAAATTAGCCAGGGATGGTGGTGCACACCTGTAGTCCCAAGTACTTGGGTGGCTGAGGCACAAGAATCACTTGAACCCAGGAGTTGGAGGTTGTGGTGAGCCATGATCGCACCACTGTACTCCAGCCTGAGTGACAGAGCAAGACTCTGTCTCAAAATAATAATTTTTAAATCATGCATAACTTAGCATAGCTCTAGGTAACCTATTCATCAGATAAAGACCCATGGTTTCACAAAAAATAAACCGGCCTTGAGGCGAAAAAGCCTAAGATTTGATCTGTGTGAACGTTGGCAAATTACTTCAATATTATGAATGTTGGTTCTCCCAGTTAAAGGGTAGTGATGATACTAATATCTATATTGCAGTTTTTATCAGAGTTATAAGTAGGGATGAGAGAGGACTACATGTTAAATTTTTAAAAAGCTTTACACACCTTGTCTAAGTAAGTATTACAGAAAGTTCTTTTTTTTGAGACCAAGTCTCACTCTGTCAGCCAGGCTGGAGTGCACTGGTATGATCTCCGCTCACTGCAGCCTCTACCTACTGGGTTTGAGTGATTCTCCTTCCTCAGACTCTGGAGTAGCTGGGATTACAGGCACCCACCACCATACCTGGCTAATTTTTGTATTTTTAGCAAAGACAGGGTTTCACCATGTTGGCCAGGGTGATCTCAAACTCCTGACCTCAGGTGATCCACCTGCCTCAGCCTACCAAAGTGCTGGCAGAAATATTGATAAACATTACAGAAAGATTACTGAAAATGTTATAGATTAAAAAGAAGGTGAGTATATCTCTTACTGTACAAATCCTCTCACAAGTAACCACTATGAACTCTAGACAATATACTGACAACTACCTGAAAGCACTTAACAGCAGAAAAAAACAAGCAGACACTGGAAAGAGGTCAGCATCTGGAAGACGGAATGGCACTGAGTGAAGACAGACCCCACTCAGCATACCAACTACACAAAATTCAAATTTAAAAACCTACAGTCTTAGTGGTTTTAAGGCCTAGAGAACAGTGTATGTAGTGACCACAACTGCTAAAAACTGAGGTGGAAAATCTAGGAGAAAAACAGAACCAACAGAAAGGAGGCCTCACTTCATATATTAATTCTGCCCAAATTTTAGGCTGACCTTGAACTATGCATATAAGGGGAAGACTTTAAGCAGCCCACTGAAGGCTAAAGTAATAAAGATTATTTTTCAGAGCTTAAAGTTCAAGTTACTGCCTGCTGAAAAGTAAAAAAAAATGTTCCTCTGAAGAATGAAAAGAATCAAGAGGGTCTAAACTGTATCATTCTTACCATCCAGGACACAATTTAAAATTAGCAGCCATATGAGCAAACATGAAAATGTAATACATACTCAAGAGAAGGCCATCAGTCAAAACGAATCCCAAAATGGCCCAGGAATTAGAATTAGTAGACAGATTTTTAAGCAGCTGTTTTAAATATGATCAAGGATATTAAAAAATATGCTTATGATAAATAAAAAATATATAAAATTTTAGCAAAGAAATAGAAACTATATAAAGAATCCAAGGAAACTTTAAGAACATAAAAATACAATATCTGAAAAATGTTAAAAACTGATTATATGAACTTAACAGCAGACTGAAGATAGGGGGAAAGTCAATAAACTTGAAGACAAATACAATCTAAAGAAAAGAGAAATAAATGGGAAAAAAAATGAACAGAGCCTCAGGAATATGTGGGAGAACATCAATAGGTCTAACACATGTGGAAGTGGAGTCCAAGAAGATAAAGGGGCAGAAAAAATATGAGAACAATAATCGACAGAAACTTCCTAAATATAATAGAAGACAAAAATGTATAGGTTCAAGAAACTTGGAGAACCCTATGTAGGAGAAATACAAAAAAGAAGAAAAAAAAACTATACCCATGAACACAGTAGTCCTACAACTTCAAACCAAAAGGTAAAAAATATCAAGAATAGCTAGAGAAAAACAACAAATTACACACAGAGGAATAATGATGTAAATGATCACTAACTTTTTATCAGAAATAATGGAGACCAGACAATAGTGAAGTCATGTCTTTAAAAAGCTTACAGGAAGGGAAAAACCTGTCAACTCAGAACTCTATATCTGACAAGAATGAAAGATAAATAAAGATATGTTCAGATTTAAAGAAATAAAAAGAATTCATCACTAACAAATCTAAACTACAGAAAAATCTGTAATAAATTATCTAGGCTGAAGGGAAATAACACATAGACATTCAAATCTTCAGAAACAAATGAAGAATACTTTCACTTTATGATTCAAAGTCTTTTGGCCCTTTATTACTCAAAGATTCTAACTCGGGTGCTGCCAAGCAGCTTAATTTCTTTTCTCAGCTTCACCCTCACAAACATACATGCAAACATATACACCAAACAGGCAGAAACAGGGAACTATGTAATAACTGCGGTTCATGTACACAAGGATCATGTGCCTAAGGTAAACTGAAGATTTCCCAGCTCCTGCAAGAGTAAATGGTTCACACTGCTTAACTTTCTCAAAAAGTAGCATAGAGGACACATTACTATGAGTTTTTGCCCATTTTTAATCAGGCTATCTAGGCTTCTTAGTTGTTGCTCAGTTACAGAATATATTTATATACTCTGGATATTAACCGCTACCTAGATATAGACAATTCTCCAAAGAAGATATATAAATGGCCAATAAGCACATAAAAAGATGCTTAACATCACCAATCATTAAAGACATGCAAATCAAAACTACAAAGAGATACCACCTCACATTCATTAGGGTGACCATTATCAAAAGAAAAAAAAACAGAATATAACATGTGTTGGTGAGGATACAGAGAAACTGGGGCATTTATGCACTGTTGGTGAGATTGTAAAATAGTGCAGCCATTATGGAAACAGTATGAAGGTTCCTTGAAACAATTACCATACGATCAAGCAATCCTACTTCTGAATAGGATTTAAAACAGAATTACCATGTGATCAAGCAATCCCACTTCTTAGTATATATCCAAAAGAATTGAAAGTAGAATCTCAAAGAAATATTTGTAAACCCATGTTACTACTGCACTATTCACAATAACCAAGAAATGGAAGCAACAAAAATATCCATTCATCAATCCATTCATTGATTGATGAATGGATAAAGAAAACGTGGCATATACATACAATGGAATACTATTCAGCCTTAAAGAAAAAAAGTAAATCTTGTCACATGCTAAAATATGAAGCTTGAAGACATTATGCTCAATGAAATAAGCCAGTAGCAAAAGACAAATACAATATGATTACACTTATATGTATCTTAGTCTTTCTGCTGATATAACAGAATACCAGGGACTGGGTAATAAAATATAAAGAAAACTTTATTTCACTCATGGTTTTAGAGCCTGGGAAGGCCAAGAGCATGGCATTGGCATCTGGTGAGGGCCTTTTTGCTGTATCATAACATGGCAGAGGGTATCAAATAGTGAAAGCAGGAGTGTGCTAGCTCAGGTGTCTCTTCCTCTTCTCATAAAATCAACAGGTCCTACCATAGGGACCCCATCCTGATAACTTTATCTAATCTTAAATACCATCCAAAGTCCCCACCATCCCCAAATGTCATCAACATACAAATCTGGAGATGAAGTTTCAAACATATGAAATCTGGGGACATGTGCAAACCACAGCAATAAGGTATCTAAAGTATCTGATTGCTAGGAACTTAAGGAAAAAGGAAATGGGAAGTTGCTCAGTAAACAGAGAGTCTTAGTTTTGCAAGATGAAAAAGTTCTTGAGATTTGTTGCACAAGATGAATACAGTTAATACTGCTGAACTGTACACTCAAAAGTGGTTAAGATGGTAAATTTTATATATTTTTACCATAATTTTTTAACTAAAAATAATTCAAAAATATTTAGATACAACTATTTTAGCACAAATAGAATTAATATAAATTATATGTTGAGCACATTAATTTAGAAAAGCTAGAAAATAAGTAAATAATGAAATGTCAAACCTCTCAAATGCACACCAATTCTCTTTTGTACTTACTGAATTGGAGATTTCATAGATAAACACAGTAGATGCTAAAAATTTGTGGCACAGTAAATGCTAAATATTTGTCTTCTTCTTTCCCTTCCTTCCATTTTCCTCTACTTAACCAGTCCCCAACTTCAAATATACACACTGAATCAAGACAATAAACAAAAAATAATACAGTATTCTACTTTTCTTTTTCCTTTGCAGTTCTCCACAACAGATACAGTAGCATTGGTTCAGTAACAACGAAGGAAAATTGGAGAGAAGCTCAATTCCAGTCTTCTAGTTATGAAAACCAGACCATTCCTTATATTTCAGGCTCAAGATGGCAGCTCTACCAGGCAGTAGAAAGATATCTGAGTGCCCAAGATCTTCAAAACCAAATGAGAAATTAAATAATAAAATATTATATATCTCCTATTCACAATTAATGTACCAGAACTAATTTCAAATTAAAGATGGAAAAAATAAGAGACAGCACACCCACATAACACACATTTTCTTTACTAACCAACGAAACAAAAAATAAGAAAATATATATAATAAATGAATGGCTTATTCCATCAGGAAATACCTCATTCTA
Organism: Alouatta palliata; assembly: GCA_004027835.1. Taxonomy (NCBI): domain Eukaryota; kingdom Metazoa; phylum Chordata; class Mammalia; order Primates; family Atelidae; genus Alouatta; species Alouatta palliata. Next base: position 4,094 of record PVKV010028984.1, on the reverse strand, counting down.
TATTCTCGAAGAATTGGTTTTCCATCCATTTCATCACATCTTGTTTCTTCCCTTCTGTTTGGGTGAAAAATTCCATAATAAACAATAAGAAAAAGAATTCCAAGAAGAAGAGTAAGAACTATAGTGATACTGATAGGTATAAAATAGTCTAGATTAAAAATAGAGAGGGGGCAAACCCAGAACACAATCAATATCCCCAAAGTGCCCAGTACCCTCACAATATAATAACAAGACGTTGGACACTTGGTATTCTGTCCCTTAATATTAAAAAATATAAAGATAAGAATGAATCCAACAACAATCCTATATAAGAATTCCATACTTACAGAAGTACAAAATTGGGTGTTCTTTTTAAATGCCCATATTATACCTAACAACCAAAGAAACAACAACAGAAATAAAGCAATCTTAACATTTAAGAATAGCAGATGTACAATACTCAGCATCCACGATAATAATGTAAACAACTTGTAAAAGAGATATGTGATTTTGGGACATAACCCATTAAGAAGCTTTTTGTCAGGCAAGGATTTTCTTAAAGCTACTTGATAATCAACAGTTGACCAAGAAATAGCACAGCAAGAGACCATGATGGCTGCATCTACAAAACAAAAAAATAAAAAAGATATTGTTATAGGAATGATAGAAATATTAAATTACTATATGCCATACATGCTATATCTATATACACACACCCACAAACACATCAGGCAATTTACTCATCTCATCTAATCCTTTGAAGTATTAATATGTCATATATTACATATTGTTATATATTATGTAATATATATGACATTACATATGATATTAATATGTCATATATTACATACGAGTGAACTGAGGCTTGGAGAGACACACTGCTTGACCCAAGCAAAGCTAGCAAGTTGCAGAACTGAGATTTAAACCTGATTCCAAAGTGGACAGATTTATCCATTACATTAGACTGCTTTATTATGATTTTTTTAAAGTTTATGGAACAAATTTTACTGAGAAACTGATATACTGAAAATTGCAAACTCTGTGAGCTAAGAGACTATGGTTATAATCCTAGCTTTTCTAGATTTTTGATTGTGGCCTTAGGCATACACCCAATTTACTAAGAGATAATAGCTTCAAGCAGGGGGAAAAGAAGGAGAGGGGAAAGAGAGGGTTAAACAGAAAATTTAATATGAGATATTAAACAAGCCCAACTTCCCATATCCTAAAGATACTGAAACAAATGAATATGTGCTAAAACTTACAAATTTCTGTAAAATTGACATCTCTACCCCATTTTTTCTCAACAAATAACAGAAAAGTAAGTTAATTATGTTCTCTCTTTTCTTTCTCTTTCTTTCTTTCTTTCTTCTTTCTTTCTTTTACTGGAGTACAGAGATGCAATGTCGACCTCTGCTTCCCAGGTTCAAGCAAGTCTCCTGCCTCAGCCTCCTGAGTAGCTGGGACTACAGGCCCACACCACTATGCCTGGCTAATTTTTGTATTTTTAGTAGAATGAGGTCTTACCATGTTGGCCAGACTGTTCTTGAACTCCTGACCTCAAGTGATCCACCCGGCTCAGCCTCCCAAAGTGCTGGGATTACAGGTGTGAGCCACTGCACCCAGCCTACCACTTTGTATATAATATGATTGAAAGGCAGACTTACAAAAATTTATCTATTGATAAAGATAATGAGGACAGAACCTTATAAATGCCTTTGCGTGCTCTCTTGGTTTTAGCACACACCATCAGACCTCATTAGTCAAACTTCTTTGGAGACTGATTTGAGTAATAATAAAACTCCAGTCTCCTGCACAGAAGGAGAATTACTCTTTCCCTATTGTAATTCCCATTTTGATAAATTGGTTCTGTCTATGCAGTAGCAAGGTGAAACCACTGGGTGTTTATAAATTTGGGGGCTCGTCCAGGAATGCCCCTGTGACTACCAGCCCACGGTTCAGTACCCCCGACTCTAGCAATGGATCCAGAGGCCAGCCCAAGTGGCTGCCTAGTTCTCTTGGACTGGGGGCTGACTCTGGTACTCTTGGCAGGGTGCTGCCCACCCAATGTGCATGAATTTAATTGTAATAGAAAAATAGTCCTGGGGAGACATCCTATAACTATAGTCCCCTCACAGGGTATCTGTAGCTCCATGGCACAGTGTCTGTAGTTATAATCCCATTACAAGGTGTCTGATTTGGTGAGTATCCTAGGTGCTGCCAATGCCTCCTCCCTTCTCCCAACTGGTTCTGCAGCCTCATGATACGGTGTTGGTCCACAGCCCCATTGCGGGGTGTCTGTTTGTAGCTCCCCTACAAGGTGTCTATCTCAGTTCAGCTCCTTTGAGAGTCTTGGTTTGTCTATAGCCCCAATGGGGGGTGTCTGTCTCAGTTCAACTCCTGGAGGGTCGTGGTTGGGTCTCCCTAATTAGCAGGAAGTCTTGGTTCAGGAGACTTCTCATCAATCAGAAAGATTTCAGGGAGATTTATCAGACTGAGAATAGGAGGATAGTTTGGAAGGGATACTCTTGGAGTTCTTGGTTAGGAATCTGATTTGGAAGGCCTTCTGTCCATCATGTCTTGGTGTATGTTTGTATATGTGGAGGGGATCTCAGAAGGAATTGTCTACAGAAGTCCCGCAGTTTTAACTCAAGAGAAGCTTCCTTGTCTGGTCACATTCCATGAGCCCAAAAGAAAACTCAACAGGCCTGTCTCAGGGTGACTATCTGCTCTTCACCTTGTCCAGAGCCCACTCATTGTGAACCATTCAGAGGTCATCCTTCCCCACCTGGAGTGGATCAGAGACAACAGGGACCAACAGGAGAAAGTTTCAGTTTTGCCAGGTTCATACTGGGTGCTCAATGAGGTGACTGGTGTCTGTTTTGTTATGTGTATTTTGCTAGAATGGAAAATGTTAATTTGGTTCACCATGTAGCCCACTGGGCAACATCTTGCAAAATTGAGAATCTTTTGCCTATGGTTCACTAAAACAGAAAAGTGGCTTTTGTAAAGTGGCTTGAACCCCACAGCTATGGAACAGTGAGCAAGGTCATCAAAAGATGCTCCATTCTTCTAGAAGCTGCAGAGAAAGGGAACCTGGAAACCCAGTATGCCAGAAAAAAAAAAAAAAAACTATATGAAATTCTTACCAGCCAAGTTTCTGGTCTCCTTCTCTCTCATCTTTCTCTGTGTGTGTATGTAAATGGCAAACATCACTATTTGTCTCTTGTGCATGTGTTTGAGTGACAGAAAAAAAGGATTTGTGAAACTAGTCTGAGGCTGTAGCAAATCTTGTGTGCTAAGAATTTGTCTTTCTGTGTCATTCTGCAATTTCCCCTCCCACTTCCCAATGATAGTTTCTGATTTCCTGTCTTGAATTTTCCTTTCTCTGAGCAACTCTTGGGGAGATTATAAATCTTATTGTTTTTTAAAAAAATGATTACTATCTCTTTAAAACACTTTATGCATCCATGGTTAAGTTATAACCTTAGTTAAAACTTATTAATTTCATGTGGAAAGTTACTTGTGGTAGAGTTCAAAAAGAAATATTGGCTATTCTGGCTAGAGTCTGGTAATAAGAGATTTAAAAGAATTTTTCTTTAGAAAAAAAGCTCTATGGAGAAAATCACAAAGGGTTCTAAAAAAGTTTATTAAAATCTTACCTTATGGTCAAACTAATTAAAACTACATAGATTTATAATATTTTAAAAACTAGCTTTAACATTAAACATGCACTAATACAAACACAAAATTTGGTTTTCTCATCTGAAAAAGATTTTTATGTAATATTAAAAGATAATAAAAGGAGTTTTTTTGTGCCCCTTTGGGTAAATGGCAGGGGAAAAACGGGGAAGAGAGACAAAATACAGATTCAGTTGGCCTCAGGCTATCTCCATTGGGTTGTGTTTGGAAAGCTAACACTCTTCTATCAGAGTAAAGAGTTTTGCCTTAAACTGGATAAAAAGCCAAAACCCACCGGTGTGCTGTATCCAGGAAACCCATCTCACATGCAAAGATACACAAAGGCTCAAAATGAAGGGATGGAGGAAGATTTACCAAGCAAATGGAGAGCAAAAAAAAGCAGGAGTTGCAATTCTCATCTCTGATAAAATAGACTT
>PVKV010028983.1:0-24236 GCA_004027835.1 Alouatta palliata | reverse complement strand
AAAAAAAAAAAAAAAAAAAAAAAAGAGTAGCAATCCTAGTCTCGATAAAGTAGACTTTAAACCAACAAAGATCAAAAGAGACAAAGAAGGGCATTACATAATGGTAAAAGGATCAATGCAACAAGAAGAGGTAACAATCCTAAATATATACGTACCCAATACAGGAGCACCCAGATACATAAAGCAAGTTCTTAATGACCTACAAAGAGACTTAGACTCCCACACAATAATAGTGGGAGATTTTGACACTTCACTGTCAATATTAGAGAGACCAATGAGACAGAAAATTAACAAGGATATCCAGGACTTGAACTCAGATCTGGACCAAGCAAACCTAATAGACATTTACAGAACTCTCCACCCCAAATCCACAGAATATACATTCTTCTCAGTACCACATCATACCTACTCTAAGACTGACCACATAATTGGAAGTAAATCACTCCTTAGCAAATGCAAAAGAATGGTATGATAACAGTCTCTCAGACCACAGTGCAATCAAGTTAGAACTCGGGATTAAGAAACTAACTCAGAACCGCACAATTTCATGGTAACTGAACAACTGGCTCTTGAATGTTGACTAGATAAAAATGAAATAAAGTCAGAAATAAAGATGTTCTTCAAAACCAATGAGAACAAAGACACAACGTACCAGAATCTCTGGGACACATTTAAAGCAGTGTCTAGAGGAAAATTTATAGCAATAAATGCCCACATGAGAAACAAGGAAAGATCTAAAATCGGTACCCTATCATCAAAATTGAAAGAGCTAGAGGAGCAAGATTAAAAAAACTCAAAAGCTAGCAGAAGACAAGAAATAACTAAGATCACAGCAGAACTGAAGGAGATAAAAACACAAAAAACCCTTCAAAAAATCAATAAATCCAGGAGCTGGAACAAAATAGACCACTAGCCAGATTAATAAAAAAGAAAAGACAGAATAATCAAATAGATGCAATAAAAAATGATAAAGGGGATATCACCACAGATTCTGCAGAAATACAAACCACCATCAGAGATTACTACAAACAACATATGCACATAAACCAGGAAACCTGGAAGAAATTGATAAATTCCTGGACACTTGCATCCTCCAAGCCTAAACCAGGAAGAAGTCAAAACCCTGAATAGACCAATAACAAGGGCTGAAGTTGAGGCAGCAATTAATAGCCTACCAACCAAAAAAAGCCCAGGTCCAGATGGGTTCACAGCTGAATTCTACCAGACATACAAAAAGGAGCTGGTACCACCCCTTCTGAAACTATTTCAAACAATCCAAAAAGAGGGAATCCTTCCCAAATCATTTTATGAGACCAACATCATCCTGATACCAAAACCCGGAAGAGACTCAACAAGAAAAGAAAACTTCAGGCCAATATCCAGGATGAACATAGATGCAAAAATCTTCAGTAAAATACTGGCAAACCGATTGCAACAGCACATCAAAAAGCTTATCCATCACAATCAAGTAGGCTTCATCCCAGGGATGCAAGGCTGGTTTAACATACACAAGTCTATTAACATAATTTATCACATAAACAGAACCAAAGACAAAAAACCACATGATTATTTCAATAGATGCAGAGAAGGCCTTTGACAAAATTCAACAACCCTTTATGCTAAAAACTCTCAATAAACTAGGTATCAACAGAACATATCTCAAAATAATAAAAGCTATTTATGACAAACCCACAGCCACTATCATACTGACGGGCAAAAACTGGAAGCATTCCCTTTGAAATTTGGCACTAGACAAGGATGCCCCCTCTCACCACTCCTTTTCAATATAGTATTGGAAGTTCTAGTCAGAGCAACCAGGCAAGACAAAGAAATAAAGGGTATTCAGTTAGGAAAGGAGAAAGTCAAATTGTCTCTATTTGCAGACGATATGATTGTATATTTAGAAGACCCCATCATCTCAGCCCAAAATCTCCTTAAGCTGATAAGCAACCTCAGTAAAGTCTCAGGATACAAAATCAATGCGCAGAAATCACAGGCATTCCTATTCACCAATAACAGACTTCAAGAGAGCCAAATCAAGAACCAACTGCCATTCACAATTGCTACAAAGAGAATAAAATACCTAGGAATACAACTAACAAAGGATGTAAAGGACCTCTTCAAGGAGAACTACAAACCACTGCTCAACGAAATAAGAGAAGACACAAACAAATGGAAAAACATCCCATGCTCATAGTTAGGATGAATCAATATTGTGAAAATGGCCATACTGCACAAAGTAATTTACAGATTCAACGCCATCCCCATCAAGCTACCTATAACCCTCTTCACAGAGCTCGAAGAAAAACACCTTAAACTTTTTATGGAACCAAAAGAGAGCCCACATAGCCAAGTCAATTTTAAGCAAAAACAACAAAGCTGGAGGTATCACGTTACCTGACTTCAAACTATACTACAAGCCTACAGGAATCAAAACAGCATGGTACTAGTACCAAAACAGAGATATAGACCAATGGAACAGAACAGAGGCCTTGGAGGCAATGCCACACATATACAACCATTTGATCTTTGACAAACCTGACAAAAACAAGCAACGGGGAAAGGATTCCCTGTTTAATAAATGGTGTTGGGAAAACTGGCTAGCCATGTGCAGAAAGCAGAAACTGGACCCCTTCCTGACACCTTACACTAAAATTAACTCCAGATGGATTAAAGACTTAAACATAAGACCTAACACCATAAAAACCCTAGAAGAAAACCTAGGTAAAACCATTCAGGACATAGGCATAGGCAAGGACTTCATGACTAAAACACCAAAAGCATTGGCAACAAAAGCCAAAAGACAGACAAATGGGATCTAATTAAACTCCAGAGCTTCCACACAGCAAAAGAAACAATTATTAGAGTGAACCTGTAACCAACAGAATGGGAAAAAATTTTTGCAATCTACCCATCTGACAAAGGGCTAATACTCAGAATCTGCAAAGAACTAAAACAGATTTACAAGAAAAAAACAAACAAACCCATTCAAAAGTGGGAGAAGGATATGAACAGACACTTTCAAAAGAAGACATACATGAGGCCAACAAACATATGAAAAAATGCTCATCATCACTGGTCATTAGAGAAATGCAAATCAAAACTACATTGAGATACCACCTCACGCCAGTTAGAATGGCGATCATTTAAAAAATCTGGAGACAACAGATGCTGGAGAGGATGTGGAGAAATAGGAACATTTTTACACTGTTGGTAATAGTGTAAATTAGTTCAACCATTGTGGAAGATAGTGTGGTGATTCCTCAAGGACCTAGAAATAGAAATTCCATTTGACCCAGCAATCCCATTACTGGGTATATACCCAAAGGATTATAAATTGTTCTATTATAAAGACACATGCACACGTATGTTCACTGCAGCACTGTTTACAATAGCAAAGACCTGGAACCAACCCAAATGCCCATCAATGATAGACTGGACAAGGAAAATGTGGCACATATACACCATGGAATACCATGCAGGCATAAAAAATGATGAGTTTGTGTCCTTTGTAGAGATATGGGTGAATCTGGAAACCATCACTCTCAGCAAACTGACACAAGAACAGAAAATCAAACACTGCATGTTCTCACTCATAGGCAGGTGTTGAACAATGAGAACACATGGGCACAGGGAGGGAAACATCACACACCGGGGTCTGTTGGGGGGGAATAAGGGAGGGACAGTGAGGGATAGGGAGCTGGGGAGGGATACCATGGGGAGAAATGCCAGATATAGGCGACGGGGATGGAGGCAGCAAACCACATTACCATGTATGTACCTATGCAACAATCCTGCATGTTCTGCACGTGTACCCCAGAACCTAAAGTGCAATAAAATATATTAAAAAGAAAAAAAAATTGGGAAAGTTACCAACAGTGGTTCCAAAACAAAAGGGCTGCTTTAGGAACCTGTGAGATTCTTGCATTACAAGGGTAGGACAGTCGACTGGGAAAGAAGATGGGAGAGAAATGAGAAAGGCTCAAAACATCCGGATCAACTACTGACCTGGACTTTATAAGGCCTCTTTCAATCCTAGAATCACCTTTCCTCCTTTCAGAAAGAAATTCTACTTCAAAATGTTTCACCACTTTTGGCTGGGCATGGTGGCTCATGCCTGTAATCCTAACACTTTGGGAGGCCGAGGCAGGAGAATCATTTGAGCTCAGGATTTCAAGACCAGCCTGGGCAATATAGTAAGACCCCATCTCTTAAAAAAAAAAAAAAAAAAAACTACACTCTTAACCTACCTACACTCAACTTCTCAATAAGCCTATTTCCTAACTTCCTATACTAGCTGCCTTAACTAAAGAAAAAAAATTACATTTCCTGCTTATTTGCAATTATTCCTAAAACTACTAAGTCACAGGGTACAGAAAACCAGCTCCATAAGACAGTGGCTTCCATAGCAAAACTTAAATTCGTGATGTAAAAAAGAGTATTGCAGCATTTTTCAGATTATTTGGTCAAAACCAAAAACAGACCTTTATGAATATATTTGAATTTAATTATCCAATTTATAGTCTTCTTGAAATATTCTTATTTTTTTCACAAAAAATTCTAAGGAAAAGCAAAAATATTTCTTATCAGAGTATCTCAGGTCCTATTTATATACATTTTTGAAAGTTAAAATAAGCTAAAAGCCACGACATTTTGTGTGTGGCATAGCTGAAGTAGCCTCAGGGCAGAAAACCTCCCAGGTCTCTGTGTGCGTACATGCTAGGACCCTGAAACAGAGTGGAAATATGCATGGCAACCTCTGCACTCAGACTTCCTGGATTCAAATCCCGGTATCGCCACCTCCTAGCTACATAACCTGAAATCAGTCACTTGATCTCTCTGTGTCCCAATGTTTCATCTCTATAATAGGGTGTGCTTCACGGGCTTATTCTGAGGACTAAGGGCTCATTCTCCTTTCTCACCAATATTCAAGATCCTGGACTCAGTTCAACTCCACATCCCAGCCCTACCAAATCCCTCCCCTGGATGCTGAGAATGATTATTTGGAGATGGAGCTTCTTCCTACAAGCACTTCCTTCAATTTTTTTTTTTTTACTTTTTTGAGACAGTCTCACTCTGTCACCCATGCTGGAGTGCAGTGGCACAATGTCGACTCACTACAACTCCCACCTCCCGGGTTCAAGCAGTTCTCCTACCTCAGCCTCCTGAGTGGCTGGAACAACAGGCACGTGCCACCATGCCCAGCTAATTTTTGTATTTTTAGTAGAGATGGGGGTTTTACCATGTTTGCCACACTGGTCTCAAACTCCTGACCTCAAGTGATCCACCCGCCTCGGCCTCCCAAAGTGCTGGGATTACAGGGGTGAGCCACTGCACCCAGCCCTCAACATTTTTAAACTATACAGATTATATGCAGCTTCACAAATAGAATTTCCCATTTGTCCACATACTAGGTATATGACAAATGAAACTTTAATCTGGATAGTCAAGAAATTGGCCAGGCACATTGGGAGGTCAGCATTTTGGGAGACCAAAGAGGGAGGATCACTTGAGGCCAGGAGTTTGGGAATAGCCTCAGCAGTACAGGGAGAACCTATCTCTACAAAAAATGTAAAAATTAATGGGTCACAATGGTGTGCACCTGTAGTCTCAGCTACTCAGGGGGCTGAGGCAGGAGGATCACTTAAGCCTAGGAGTCAGAGGCTATGGTAAGCTGTGATTGTGCCACTGCACTCCAGCCTGGGTGATAGAGCAAGACTGTCTCTCTGGTGCAATGGCTCACATCTGTAATCCCAGCACTTTGGGAAGCCAAGGCAGGCAGATCACAAGGTCAGGAGTTCAAGACCAGCCTGACTAATATGGTGAAACCTCGTCTACTAAAAATATAAAAATTAACCAGGCATGGTGGTGCGTGACTGTAGTCCCAGCTACCTAGGAGGCTGAGGCAGGAGAATCGCTTGAATCTGGGAGGCAGAGGCTGCAATGAGCCGAGAGCACGCCACTGCACTCCAGCCTGGGCATCGGAGTGAGACTCCATCTCAAAAAGAAAAAACAACAACAAAAAAAACCAACCAAATAAATGTATATTGATCTGCTTCACTATAATAACCATTTTACTATCTAAATGTATCTCATAATATCATGTTTTAAACCTTAAATATCAAGTTGAATGTTGAATAAATAAACCTCAAATATACACAATAAAATTTATTTTTAAAAAAAGATCAGGTACAGTGTCTCATGCCTGTAATCCCAGCTTTGGAAGGCTAAGGCAGGAAGATCACTTGAGGCCAGGAGTTTAAAAGCAGCCTAGGCAACATAGTGAGATCCCTTTCTCTATCAAAAAAAATGTAATTAGCTGGGCATATATAGTGGCACATGCCTGTAGTTTCAACTACTTGGGAAGTTGCAGCAGGAGAACTGCTTGAGCTCAGGAAGTCAAGACCGCGGTGAGCTATGATCTATGATCAGGCCAATACACTCCAGCCTGGGTAACAGAGCAAGACCCTGTTTTAAAAAAAAAAAAAAAAAAAAAAAAAGTAAATGATACGGCTTTTTTTTTTTTGAGGTGAAGTCTCTCTCTATTGCCCAGGCTGGAGTGCAATGGTGCAATATAGACTCACTGCAACCTCTGCCTCCCAGGTTCAAGTGATTCTCCTGCCTCAGCCTCCCCAGTAGCTGAGATTACAGACACACACTACCACGCCCAGCTAATTTTTGTAGCTGAGATTACAGACACACACTACCATGCCCAGCTAATTTTTGTATTTTTAGTAGAGTGTTGGCCAGGCTGGTCTCGAACTCCTGACTTCATGATCTGCTCACGTCGACCTCCCAAAGTGCTGGGATTTCAGGCATGAGCCACATAGTATTTTTTCTAACGAAACTTAAAATCCAGTGAAGCCTAAACAAGTAACTGAAAGAAGACAAAAATCAGTGTACTACTGGGCAGCTCTAATAATGAAAATATTTCCTAAAACTGAAGCACACTTTACCTATAGACAACATTCCCTAATTGTTTTTTTTTTTGGAAACATAGTTTTGCTTTTGTTGCCCAGGCTGGAGTGCAATGGCGCAAGCTTGGCTCACCACAACCTCCACTCCTGAGTTCAATCAATTCTCCTGCCTCAGCCTCCTGAGTAGCTGGGACTACAGGCATGCACCACCATGCCCAGCTAATTTTGTGTTTTTAGTAGAGACAGGATTTCTCCATGTTGGTCAGGTTGGTCTTGAACTCCCGACCTCAGGTGATCCGCCCGCCTCGGCCTCCCAAAGTCCTGGGATTACAGGCGTGAGCCATCGCACCCAGCCACCCCTTAATTGCTTCTAGGTGCCCTCTCCAGAAACAAGAATTGAATCTTTCTTAGGAGATGTGAATGAATCACGAGTTCTTTCCTACTGTTAGAAATCTATTCCGACTATGATTAAGACTAAACAATTGATCATTGTTTCATAAGCACATGTATTGTAAAAGTAATGAAACCATCAAAGTGAATTTATTTCAAGTCTTTTATATTCAACCCCACCTTTATAGTATGAAAAGCGATTTGTACTTCTGGTATTAAAATCAGTAGTGGGAATATTGTAGGGTTTCACAATATGGAGATGGTGTTACATTCCAAAAAATACTCAAACTTCTTCATATCTCTTAACATATGTGTTAAATATTTCAGAAGAATAATGCTTTTCTGAGTGTATATAAAAACATGGTTCTTTCTGTACGAAAGTCTTAAAAAAAAAAAAAAACATGGTTCTACCCCATAGCAAAATACAGTATGTATATGTGTGCTTATTAGGTACTTCTTGAGCTTATGATATGCTTTGTCTTTAGATTACTTAATGCAATCTTTAGTTATTTTCATTAAAACAAAAATAAGCTTTGTTTAGAAGTCCCTTGGACAGCCGGGTGGGTTGGCTCACACCTGTACTCCCAGCACTTGGGAGGCAGAGGAGGGAGGATCACTTGAGACAGTAGTTCAAGATCAGCCAGGGCAATATAGCAAGACCCCATCTCTACAAAAAATTAAAGACAAAATAGCAGGGCATGGTGGGGCTCCCATGTAGTCCCAGGCACTCGAGGCAAGGTGGGAAGATCTCTTGAGCCCAGAAGGGTGAGGCTGCAGTGAGCTGTGATGGTACCACTGCACTCCAGCCTGGGTGACAAAGCAAAACCCTAAATCTGGAAAAACAAGAAGATTCTTGGTTGGTGATGTTTCCTCAGAAACTAAATCCACTTCTGACCCTAAGCTGCGTAAGACACATGCAGGGGAGACATGGAGAAAGCTGTTTGGTCAATGCAGCCTTGGAGGGCAAACACAGGCCCAGACAGTAAATGTCACAATGAGGCAAATTTTGGTTTGCCCGAATGGAGAAATTTCTGATAACAGGAGGAGGTTACTGAGTCACCACATCCTGGAGGAAACAGCTCTGCTTTGATATCAGAAAGTTACGTAACCCACCAAGGCTCAGTCATTTCACCCCAACTTCATCTGTCTCAGCTGCAAAATTCAGACTAAAGCTTTTGTTTTGGGTGCCAGTGCTTACCAGGACACTTCCTGTATCTCTGAGTGTACAGAAGAAATTGATATGTGACCATCAATGCATTTCACAGCAAATAAAAATAGAGTTAATGAGGATACAGCTCAGATCAGGAAGAGGAAGTAAAACTTTGTTTATAAACCAGTTGATCCCCACCTGTATCCGCATAATGAGTAGTGTAGAGAACACATACATTTCTGTCTCTTTTTTTTCTTTTTTTCTTTTTTTTTTTTTAGAGACAGGGTCTCACTCTGTCACCCAGGCTGGAGTGTAATGGTGCAATCTTAGCTCACTGCAGCCTTGATCTTCTAATCTCAAGTGATCCTCTCATCTCAACCTCTCAAGTAGCTGGGACTATAGGCATGCCATCATGTTCAGTTTTTTGTTGTTTTTGTTTGCTTTTATGCTTAGTAGAGACAAAATTTTGCTATATTGCCCAGGCTTGACTTGAACTTCTAAACTCAAACAGCCCTCCTGCCTGGGCTTCCCGAAGTGCTGAGACTACAGGCACAAGCTACCAGGCCCAGTGAGCACATACATTTCTCTTTCTTCTCTCAGCCCTTTCTCATGTTATTCTGCTCATTCTCCAAGGTCATGACTTAACTACAAGTGAATAAATTATGGTAGAAGAGCTTGTATAAATTATGATAGAGAACATCTCAATCAATTTGGACACCTTAAAATGTAAGGTCAAATTAGCTTGGCTTGGTAGCCATCAAACAGGACATAAGCGGCCGGGTGCCGTGGCTCACACCTGTAATCCCAGCACTTTGGGAGGCCAAGGCTGGTGGATCACAAGGTCAGGAGTCTGAGACCAGCCTGGCCAACATAGTGAAATCCCATCTCTACTAAAAGTACAAAAATTAGTCGGGCATGGTGGTGTGCACCTGTAGTCTCAGCTACTTGGGAGGCTGAGGCAGGAGAATTGCTTGAACCCAGGAGATGCCACTGCACTCCAGCTTGGGCGACAAAGCGAGACTTCATCTCAAACTATACAATTTCTGCTTGATGAATCCAACACACTATTCTGTCTGATTTAGTCAGTCATGTTTAAATACATTATTTTCACAAGTCGATAAATTGCCTGGAAGAAGTTGTAATAACTATTTCTCAAAAAAGGCAATTCCATGGCATCTATAAGGTATACTGTAGGCCGGGCGCAGTGGCTCACGCCTGTAATCCCAGCACTTTGGGAGGCCGAGGCAGGTGGATCACGAGGTCAAGAGATTGAGACCATCCTGGTCAACATGGTGAAACCCCGTCTCTACTAAAAATACAAAAATTAGCTGGGCATGGTGGCACGTGCCTGTAGTCCCAGCTACTCGGGAGGCTGAGTCAGGAGAATTGCTTGAACCCAGGAGGCGGAGGTTGCAGTGAGCCGAGATCGTGCCATTGCACTCCAGCCTGGGTAACAAGAGTGAAACTCTGTCTCAAAAAAAAAAAAAAAAAAAAAAAAGGTATACTGTAAAAGAACAATGGCTGGTCATGAGAAGACTTGCTTTCTAATTCCAGATCTGATGCTTGCTGTGTTGCTTCAGACAAGTCACTACATACTTTAATTTCCTTAGCAGCTATGTAATGGTAAGTATGAAGAAAGAGGATTTATATGAAAATCCTTTGAGAGGTAGAAATTGCTCTGCAATGAAAAACATCATTATTAATGCATAATTCCTCCTTTCCTCATTCCATTTATATTAGAATAGTGCCTTTAATATATCTTTGAAATAACTCGTAGTTCTCTCTTCCCTCCACTGATTCATTCATGAAATGATTAAAGGCATTTTGGTAGATAAATAAAAGACAAGTGTCAGACTGGGCATGGTGGGTCATGCCTGTAATCCCAGCACTTTGGGAGGCCAAGGCCGGTGGATCAAGAGATCAGGAGTTTGAGACCAGCCTAGCCAACATGGTGAAACCCCATCTCTACTAAAAATACAAAAATTATCTGGGCGTGGTGGTGTGTGACTGTAATCCCAGCTACTCGGGCGGTGGAGGCAGGAGAATTGCTTGAATTGGGACCTGGGAAGCAGAGGTTGCAATGAGCCAAGATCGTGCCACTCCACTCCAGTCTGGGCTACAGAGTGAGACTCCATCTCAAAAAAAAAAAAAAGACAAGTGGCAATAACCTGTTACAGGAATAAAGCCACATGGCTCTGAAAAAAGAAAGGTACCTTAAACAATCAAATCAAAGACTACACATTTGCTCTTTGTAAGACAGATACCATGTCTTTATAGGTTTTCAGATCCATCAGTTGAAAAAAAAAGTAGTGGTATAACATATTTAAGAGTTTTAATATTATATTCAAGAAGGATGACAACCATGAAAACCATTTATCATTGTATTTGAACCACTAATGTCAGATGAAATCTAAAATACTGAATTCCTAATTGCTAGTACTGACATGCCAACAAAAATCACAAGGAACTATTTTGCAGCTAGATCGCACTATTGTTACACATTTGCTCAAGAAAACAAAGTATGTATGTCACTAAAGTATGTCACTAAGTCTTGCCTTATCACTACAGTGGTTTCAATAAGATCCACTCTGCCAAAAATTGAACAATTTATAATATATAGTTTAATTTGAAAGCTATACTGTCAACTGTCAAACTCTGATGACTATACTTTTTGATGTAGTGTATGTGGTTAGAGCATTCTCTGAATAAATCCAAGGTTGCATTACCATTCTTACAGGAGCCAGTTAACTTGAAAAGGACAAAAAAAAAAAAAAAAAAAAAAAAACAGTGGCATATCACAACTTGCTTTTTAGCCACCTTCTCCGATTTTGGTGAAAGTGATTCAGAGGTGACCAGATAACTGTAAATGGACAGCCTGAGTAGGAAAATTACTTGAAATGGCATCTTTCCAAATGTACAGTACTTCCCGAAACTACAGATAAATGGAATAAAACAAACTCTACTTAATCTAAATGCAAACAACAAAGCATGCTGTGATCCAGTTGGAAAAAAGCTTTTTCTTTTCCATTGCAAAATCTAACACTTCCCAGAGCAGATTCTGTTCCGGTGTGTGAATTTGAGCCAGCTGATTAAACCTTGAGCATGTTTCTTCAACTGTAAAATGGGGATAACCAATATCAGTCTCCTTAGGGTTGCTGTGGAAATTACAGTAAGCAGTGAATGAAAGCTAACTATGAAGTAAAAGCCGTAATAACTGTAGTAGGAGCAGCAGTAGCCACAGTTCTCATTCTGTCCAGATGCATCGAGAATGATGTATGTTCTGACAGCGAAAATGAAGAGAATGTTTCAAGAAAAGAAGCATGATCAATGGTGGCGAATAGTGAAGTAAAATCAGTGGCTTTTGAATTGGACAAGAAAGGAATTGTTGGTGGCATTAATTCAAGAGAACATTTCCAAAGCAGTAAGCGGGGAAGCCTCAAGGTAGGCAGCTAAGGAAGAAACAAATGTAAAGAAAATGGAGGCAGCGGGTATGAGCTGGGGGTTTTCAACATTTTGTATTCACTATTAACTATTGTAGAATCATGATTTTAAAATATCAGAGAAAGGCTGAGCATGGTGGCTCACGCCTGTAATCCCAGCACTATGGGAGGCCAAGGCGGGCAGATCACTTGAGGTCAGGAGTTGGAGACCAGCCTGGCCAAGGTGGTGAAACCCTGTCTCTACTAAAAATACAAAAAATGAGGCCAGGCGCAGTGGCTCATGCCGGTAATCCTAGCACTTTGGAGGCTGAGACAGGCAGATCGCTTGAGATCAGGAGTTCAAAACCAGCTTGGCCATCTCAACGTGGTGAAACCCCATCTCTACTACAAATACAAAAAATTAGCTGGGCATGGTGGTGTGCGCCTGTAATCCCAGCTACTCAGGAGGCTGAGGCAGGAGAACGGCTTGAATCTGGCAGGCAGAGGTTGCAGTGAACTGAGATCATGCCACTGCACTCCAGCCTGAGTGACAGAGCGAGACTCCATCTAAAAAAAAAAAAAAAAAGGGCCAGACATGGTGGCATGCTCCTGCAGTCCCAGCTACTTGGGAGGCTGAGGCAGGAGAAACGGTTGAACCCAGGAGGCAGAGGTTTCAGTGAGCTGAGATTGCACCACTGCACTCCAGCCAGGGTGACAGAGTGAGATTCTGTCTTTAAAATAAAAAAAAAAAAAGAGGGGGGAGACAAAGAGAAACGTATGTTTCTGGGCTTCTTATTAAAATTCTCGCTTACAGAAATTTACAGGATTGAGAAAAATACAACTGAGACCGTCTTATTGCATTGGCTGTCAGTCATAAACAAGAAAAATGTTCCATTAGTGGTTGACAACATGTAAAACTATTGAGGATGTATTTTACTATCATGATTTCTATAAAGCACACTGATACTTAATACAAACTGGTAAGTGAAATGGGCAGTGAGAGGCAAGCCACATCTCTAAGTAGATTGGAGATTGAAAGAGAATGCATTTTTAGCGACTGATGAAACACGGTATGCCCACTAGATTACTGCTATACCACTGAAATCTGCTGATACAGTTTTCTCATTGATGACGTAAAGAAGAAGAGAAATAATGTGGTTGAGACAGGAAGCAATCGGCCACGCAATTTCTTTCAAGATATGGATATATATGCATGCTTGAAAGCAGAAGGTAAGAGGCCAGCGAACAGGAAGAGAACATAGATAGAGAAGAGGAAGGAGATCTGCTTAAAGGTGATGTCTGTGGGTGGGGTGGGGAGAAGAGGAAGGGGAACAGTTTAGCAACAAAGTAGCTCATGTTTTAAGACAGCCATTAGTCTTAATTCAGTAACAGTAGCACCTCTATTTATCAAGTACGCATTATCACCTTAAAATGGTGTCAAGTATCTGTCTTACACATTGTAACAGGTAGTGCTTAAAAGGTAATCACATTTTTTAAGAGTCTTTTATTGTCTGAACACACTTCACATTTTTTGTTTGTTTTTGTTTTTTGAGACTTGTCTCGTTCAGTCGCCCAGGCTGGCGTGCAGTGGCGTAATCTCAGCTTACTGCAACCTCCGCCTCCTGAGTTCAAGCAATTTTCCTGCCGCAGCCTCTCAGTAGCTGGGATTACAGGAGCCCACTACCACGCCCGGCTAATTTTTCTGAATTTTTAGTAGAGATAGGGTTTCACCATGTTGATCAGGCTGGTCTCCAACCCTGAACCTCAAATGATCCGCCTGCCTTGGCCTCCGCACCCGGCGTAATTCACATTTGATTTGTACTGGTGTCAGTATAAATTGTAAATTAAGTAGTAACATCACTTATTCGCCTTTTCGACTTAAAATTTTACCTCAAATTCATGGAGCATTCATCGTTTACAAAAGCTTTCACAGATTCCCCACGATGTGAATCTGCAGATCAGTTGAGTGTCCCAGGCTGAACTGCAGTGGCATGTCTCAGCTCACTGCAACCTCCACCTTCAGGTTCAAGCAATTCTCCCACCCCGGCCTCCCAAGTAACTGGGATTACAGGCATGAATCAGCAAGCCCAGCTAATTTTCGTATTTTTAGTAGAGACAGGGTTTCACTATGTTGGTCAGGCTGGTCTCAAAATCCTAATGTCAAGTAATCTGCCTGCCTTGGCCTCCCAAAGTGCTGGGATTACAGGCCTAAGCCACTGTGACTGGCCTGTAATTTTCATATTAAGATAAAGAAATTGAGAGTCATAAAGGTTAAATGACATGTGTGAGGTTACACAGCTAAACAGGAGAGCCATATGCAAATCCACTATTTTGAAATGTCCTCTCATTCTTCCTCTCTCCATTCCTCCAGCAAGAAATTCTAATTTTCCCCATTTCATCTAGCATCCCTGATAAAGACAAAAACACTAAGACATCAGCAAGACATAAAAAATCAGGGTATTCCCACTCGTCAGAAAATTGACTTAGATTTTAGCCTGTAAAAAAAACCCCGTTGATTCAAGACTAAAATGTAAATCATCTCCGAGGGCACTCTATCCACAGACTTAGCAAAGAGACCAACCAGAATCAAGGAGATGAATCTGCATTCATATATTAAGTCTCTACCCTGTGTAATACATCTATCAACATGCCAAGTTATCTTTGAAATCTTTAAATATATATTTTTTATATTCTTACCATATATATTCAATTACATATATAATTTGCCAGTATTTTAAATTTTGATATCATTATTGTCAAGTAAATTGGTATATACCTTACTTTTCTAGTAGCTGTATTTGGCCTGTTAAATTAGGCCAGGTGTGGTGCCTAATGCCTGTAATCCCAGCACTTTGGGAGGCCGAGGCAGGCTGATCACCTGAGATCAGGAGTTCAGGACCAGCTTGGCCAACATGGCAAAGCCCCATCTCTACTAAAAAATACAAAAATTAGCTGGGTGTGGTGGCTGGCGCCTCTAATCCCAGCTACTCAGGAGGCCGAGGCAGGGAGAATTGCTTGAACATGGGAGACAGAGGTTGCAATGAGCCTAGATCACGCCATTGCACTCCAGCCTGGGCAACAGAGCAAGACTCCATCTCAAAAATAAAAATAAAAATTAATTAAATGTACACCAAATTTTTTCATGTGAATTAGGAAGCTTTTTTACTTTACTCTACTATCTGTATTTATTTGTGTAGCTTAGAAATGTCCATACTTTGGCCCATGGAAGATCTTTTTTGACATTCTTTGATTCTTCTCTGTTTATGATTTAAATATTGATGTCCTCTCACATTCATGGCTCTGAGCTTTTCACTTATGATTTCTTTTGTTGTTATTTAACTTTTATTTTAGATTCGAGGGGATCCATGTACAGGTTTGTTACCAGTGTATATTGCGTGATACTGAGGTTTGGGGTACAAATGATACCATTACCCAGGTACTGAGCATAGTTCCCAACAATTTTCAGTCCTTGGCCCCCTCACACCCTCCCTCATCTAGTAGTCCCCTTGTCTACTGTTGCCTTTATTTATTTTTGAGACAGAGTCTCCCTCTGTCACCCAGGCTTGAGTGCAGTGGCATGATCTCGGCTTACTACAACCTCTGCCTCCCAGTTTCAAGCAATTCTCCCACTTCAGCCTCCTGAGTAGCTGGGATTATAGACAAACACCATCACAGCCAGGCTAATTTCTGTATTTTTAGTAGAGACAGGGTTTCACCATTTTGGTCAGGCTGGTCTTGAACTCCTGACCTCAGGTGATCCACTCACCTCAGTCTCCCCAAGTGCTGGAATTACAGGCATAAGCCACCGTGCCCGGCCTTACTGTTCCCATTTTTATGTGAATGAGTGCCTGGTGTTTAGCCCCCATTTATAAGTGAGAATATGCAGTATTCTATTTTGTTCTTGAATTAATTCACTTAGGATAAAAATAACTTGAAGAAAGAAAAATATGCACATTCAAATTCAACCATGGCTCTGTAACATTTTTAATAAGTTGTTTTTACATAAATGATACTTATAGAGGATTGTAATCCTAAATAGATCTGTTGAACCTTAAAAAGCAGTTAGATAACATAATTAGGCAAATAGAATATGCTCAACAAATACTTGTGGCTGGGCACAGACACAGTGGCTCATGCCTGTGATCTCAGCACTTCAGGAGGCCGAAGTGAGAGGACTCTTTGAGGCTAGGAGTTTGAGACCAATTTGAACAACATTGGGAGATCCCATTTCTACAAAAAATTTAACATTTAGCTGAGTGTGGTGGTACACGTTTGGATTTCCAGCTACTTAGAAGGCTGAGGCACAAGGAACATTTGAGCACAGGAGCTCAAGGCTGCAGTGAGCTATGATCATACCACTGCACTCCAGCCTAGGTATCAGAGTGAGATCCTGTCTCTTTAAAAAAAAAGGGAAAGAAATGAAATAGGAAATACAGCATTGCCAAGTCGTATGGGCCCTTGTAGGCTACTGTAAAGGCTTTGAGATAAGAAGCTTTTAGAGGATTTGAAGGGGAGGAGTGACATGAAAAGGCCTACTGTGTTGCAAACAGAATGTTGATAGATGGTTTCCAAGGCCAAGAGAGGGAGAGCATCACAGCACGTCTGTTGAGCGTGGAACATCGTCATACCTCTTACCTGGATTACTGAGATAACTTCCTAAAACAAACAAACAAACAAAAAACTTAGCTAAGCACAGTGGCATGCACCTATTGTATCAGCTACTTGGGAGGCTGAGATACTACTACTACTGGGATAACTTCTTATCACAGTAATCCAGAAAAGAGATATGGTGCCTTGGACCAAGCTGGAAGTGAGGAGAATTAATTGAGTTTGGGTGTATTCTGAATGGAAAACTAACAGGATTTGCTGACTAGTGGAATATAAAGCATGTGAAAAGGAAAAGCTGGGATTTTTGGCCTGAAGATGGAGATGCCATTTACTGAGATGGGGAAGACTCTAGGAGGAACACATTTAAGTGGAAATACCAATGACTGTTTGCTAAATGTATGCAATAGTTTAGTCCCACAGACTGGGTGGCATAAACGATAGAAATTTATTTTCTCATAGTTCTGGAAGCTGGAAGTCTAAGACAGAGGTATCAGCAAGTTTGGTTTCTTCTGGGGCTTTTCTCCTTGGTTTTCAGATGGCCACCTTCTCACTGTGTCCTCACGTGGCCTTTCTTCCTCTGTGCTCACAAGCCCCTGGTGTCCCTTTTTGTATGTCCAAACTTCCGCCTCTTAGAAGGACTCCAGTCAGACTAGATTAGGGTCCACCCTAAGGGTGTCATTTTAACTTACTCGCCTTTTTAAAAGACCCTATCATGTTCTCACTCATAGGCGGGTGTTGAACAGTGAGAACACATGGACACAAGGAGGGGAACATCACACACAGGGATATGTTGGGGGGCGGGAGGCCAGGGGAGGGACAGCGGGAGATGGGGGGGTTGGGGAGGGATAACACTGGGAGAAATGGCTGATGTAGGTGACGGGGGGGATGGAGACAGCAAACCACCATGGCATGTGTGTACCTATGCAACAATTCTGCAAGACCTGCACATGTACCCCAGGACTTAAAGTACAATTTTTTAAAAATCTAAAAATGAAAAAAGAAGATCCTATCTCCAAATATTTCTAAATCTCACATCCTGAAGTACTGGGAATTTGGGCTTTATTTGTGAATTTTGAGGGGACAAAATTCAGCTCATAATATTAAGTATGGAATGTGAAGTTTGAGGAACTGGTTAGATATCCAAGTGGAATTGTAGAGCAAGCTTTTGAGTAGATGAATCTGGAGTTCCTGGGAGATGTCCAGGCTGAAAATCTAAGAGTTTCAGTAATTGATGCATAGATGGTATTTAAGACCCTAAGACTGGAAGAGGTCATCAGTGATCTCATTGAACCCTGTGAGTGGCGATAGTGAAGATAAAAAAAATTTAATAAACACTAAGAATCTCTAAATATCACAACATCTATTAAACACAAAACTTTGTTATGACAGTTAGACATTCTTACAACCAGGAACAATTTTGCAGTGGCTAGGATCTGAAGAACCTAGCCAAGGAGACCCAGAAGAAGAGGGAGGAAGAAAATCAGGGGAGTATGGTATGCTGGAAACCAAGGGAAGAAAGTATTTCCGAGAGGAGAAAATGATGTGTCAAAACATTTGTCACACTGTGGATTTACAATGTGGAGGTCACTACTGACCTCAAGAGGAGTAGTTTTGATGGCATTTTTGTGATGAGAGAGGATTCAAGAGAGAATGGAAGGAGAGGGAAGCAGAGAATGTAGAAATTAATTGGAAGGGATGGTGAGGTCAAGAGAGGGGTGTGTGTGTGTGTGTGTGTGTGTGTGTGTGTGTGTGTGTGTGTGTAAACATTTCTTTGCTATTGGTAATGAGTCAGTAGAGAGTAAATATTTGATAACATAGAATAAAAAAGGAAATTACTCAAATAACATCTTTGAATAAGTTAAAAATGTGGGATCTAGCATAAAGTGGGAGAACTGGCATTCAAAAGAAGTATAACCAAAAGTGGTAACCTGTAATCCCAGCACTTTGGGAGGCTGAGGTGGTCGGATCATCTGAGGTCAGGAATTAAAGACCAGCCTGACCAACATAGTGAATCTCTCTCTCTATTAAAACTACAAAAATTAGCCAGGCATGCTGGTGGGCACCTATAATCCCAGCTACTCGAGAGGCTAAGGCAGGAGAATAGCTTGAACCCAGGAGGCAGAGGTTGCAGTGAGCCAAGATTGTGCCACTGCACTCCAGCCTGGGTGACAGAGCAAGCCTATGTCTCACAACAACAACAACAACAAAACAACTAGCCAGGTGTGGTGACAGGTGCCTGTGGTCCCAGCTACTTGGGGTGCTGAGATGGAAGGATCACTTGAGCCCCAAAGATGGAGGTTGCAGTGAGCTGAGATTGAGCCACTGTACTCCAGCCTGGGTGACAGAGTAAGACCCTGTCTCAAACAAAACAAAGAAAAAGCAGCAGCAGCATGGACAGAAAATGCATAGTACCAGCAGGATGGAAGGCTGAGTAGAAGGGCAGAGAAGCCATGTGGAGTGGAGCCATGTATATGTGGAAGTAGACGCTCTCTTGCTTCAATTTCCAAAATGAAGAAAGGCTATCACCTGAGTGTGAGGCTGAGAGAAGAACTGTTAGAATGTTGAGGGACTTGAAACTATGAAATAGTCATCTAAGAAAGTGGAAGAATACATAAATTAGAGGTATACAGGAAGATTTCCAGACAGCATGATGGGTTCACTTAAAGTGGGATCACTCATCACATCACCATTGTTTCTCTCTAGCCTCGTCAGCCTGCTTGGATGAAGCTTTGGAGCAGGTGGGAGAGCTGCGTTTAACGAGGATAGAGGTTTTGTCATGAGAAAGGCACAAGGGAGTTGATGTATGCGTGAGAGTCATGGTAATGATGGATCCTAGAATTTAAACACACCTATCACTCTCATAACATTTTCCACACTGTGCTACAATTATTGTGTCTTTCCCACTGTTCCCAAAGCAGAAGCTGTCTCTCTGGTCCCTTAATCCACAGTTCACAAACCAGGAATGAATGCACAAAATCCATCCCACAGATGTGTTTTATTCGACCCATACAGTGATGGGAAAAAAATGTGAGCAAATATCTAAAAAGTATTAAGTTTGACATCAACAAATTCATTTACATGAGCTTTTTCAGGGCCTTACTACTTATACAATGTATATGCAGTCACACCCAGACTGATTCACTCATTTAAATCACCCGCCTGTAGCTGAGTGTGGTGGCACATGCCTGCAGTCCCAGCTACTCAGGAGGCTGAGGAGGGAGGATCACATGAGCCTGGGAGTTCAAGGCTGCAGTGAGCTATGATCATGCCATAGCACTCTAGCCTGGGTGACAGAGTAAGACCCTGTCTCTAAAAAAATAAAATCAATCTTCTGCTTGGCACAGAACAAAAATTCAAATGGTTGGTTTTGCCAAAGAGAAGGGGTTTAAAAAAAAAATCTGGAGAATAAGGTGTTCCACAGATTTGTGTAGCTTTTCCTAGGGTTGGCCCTGTGAGGGAACATATATTTTGACATATGTAAATGCATACAATTCCACCTCAGATAACTTTCAAAGGAGGCTGATCTTTTCCCTAAGCACAGAATTGATCACAGAGTCATTCCTCCCAGAGAACTGTTGGGTTGTTAGGTTTTCAGTAGATATGTAAAATGTTTAACTTTGAGGCAGGTGGATCACTCGAGGCCAGGAGTACAAGAGCAGCCTGGCCAACGTGGCAAAACCTCATCTCTACTAAAAATACAAAAGTTAGCCAGGGGTGGTGGGGTGCACCTGTACTCCCAGCTACTTGGGAAGCTGGGGCAGAAGAATCACTTGAACCCAGCAGGTGGAGGTTGCAGTGAGCCAAGATCGTGCCATTGCACCCCAGCCTGGGTGACAGAGTGAGACTGTCTCAAAAAAATAAATAAATAAATGTTTAACTTCTTGATCATAGGTAGTCTCACATTAAAAGTTTTGCACCTCATTCAGATCCCTCTATTTTCCCATAGACACAGTGAGTGCCCCACTCCTGATCCGGCCTCCCACAGGCACAATACTACCCACACACTTTTCTCACCCTTCCTCTCCCTCCCAGTCAAAATTTAACAACGTGCTTCCACCTTTCTTTAGGACAGGATAAACTTACCTAACTCATTCATTTGTACTAAGGCATTAGCACTAAGAACAGCTTACCAAATTATCTCCTCCCAGATTTTCATTTTACCCTGGGACCTTATGTTGTTTAGTAATACGGGCATTTTTGACCCCAAAACTGGGCCAAGGATATTTGGTCTCTCCTGGCATCCCCATCACACCAACACAACAAAGGCCTACTGTGTAGCTTCTCTTGTAGGAATAAGTCTAATCTTTTTTTTTTTTGAGACAGTTTTTGCTCTGTCGCCAGGTGCCAGGCTGGAGTGCGGTGGCAAGATCTCGGCTCACTGCAACCTCCGCCTCCTGGATTCAAGCAATTCTCCTTCCTCAGCCTCCTGAGTAGCTGCCACTACAGGTGTGTGCCACCACGCCCAGCTAATTTTTTGTATTTTTAGTAGAGACGGGGTTTCACCATGTTGGCCAGGATGGTCTTGATCTCTTGACCTTGTGATCCGCCCGCCTCAGCCTCCCAAAGTGCTGGGATTACAGGCTTGAGACACCTCGCCCAGCCCCAAGTATAATCTTAATTACATGAAGGCTGATATTTAACAAAACAATAGGGGGAAAATTATTCACTATAAGGCTAGTCAGAATTATAATTGTCTTGCACAGTTTAGTGACTAATGATAATCTTAAGACCACATTTTTGTCTTAAATTTAATACAATGCTATGGGCATAAGCAAATAAATGTTTAAGTCATCCTTTAATACTATCACTGATTTTTAAGAAGAGATTATTTCATAGGCGTTTAATGATGAATTTATATAAATTTCCTTCTGTGATCATTCCCATGACATTTTGGGGTTTTCATCCAAATAGACAAAATAAAACTTTATACTTGTGAAAAAGATCCTATTACATGTCACTTTTTAAAGCTTTTTATTTCCCCTACAATGCTTGGTTTATCCTTCATTATTTTTCTAAAGATTAGGAGCCACATATTTAGGACATTTTAAAACATCCAAGGACCAGGCACAGTGACTCATGCCTCTAATCCCAGTACTTTGAAAGGCCAAGGCAGGTGAATCGCCTAAGGTCAGGAGTTGACCAGCCTGGCCAACATGGTGAAACCCCATCTCTACTAAAAATACAAAAATTAGCTGGGTTTGGTGGCAGGTACCTGTAGTCTCAACTACACAGAAGGGTGATAGGAGAATTGCTTGAACCTGGGAGGTGGAGGTTGCAATGAGCTGAGATCATGCCTCTGCACTTCAGCCTGGGAGATGAGTGAGACTCTATCTCAAAAAAAAAAAAAAAATCCAAGAAACAAAAAATAAAATGCAAAAACAAAAAGATCCAAGAAATTCTTATCAAGTATTCATTATGCTTAATTCTTTAAACACTAATTTCAAAATCAAAAGTAAAATAAAATAGGTAGGGACTATCTACTTTACACATAACTTCCCTTCCCCTGAAGAGTCTCCCTCAGAAATGTGGTTTCCAAGGCTGGGTACAGTGGCTCATGCCTGTAATTCCAACACTTTGGAAGGCCACGGCAGGTGGACCACTTGAGCTCAAGAGTCCAAGACCTCCCTGGGCAACGTGGTAAAACCCCATCTCTACAAAAAAAATACAAAAAGTAGCTGGGTGTAGTGGCGTGTACATGTAGTCCCAGCTACTTGGGAGGCACAGATGGGAGGATTGCTGGAGCCTGGGAGGTCAAGGCTGCATTGAGCTGAGATCATGTCAAGACACTGCTGGGTGGCAGGAAAAAAAAAAAAATGTGGTTTTTCTAGGAGTTAATCACTGGTTCGCTAAGAAAAAGGAGGCTTACAGACACTATTTACCAATGAGTAAATCAATGATTGCTACCACGAGGTATCTAGGCCTAAAAAGAAGCAACCTTAAGATTTCAGAGAAAAGCAGGTTGATCATCCTAGCTCTTACACATGAAGAATTGTTAGCTCTTTTTATTGTATGTATACATCCTGAATAGACAGTTTGTGGTTTCCTTTAAATGATGCAATATCACACTCCATTGATGGCTGCCTGTAACTTTCTTGTCTTTTACAACCCAGGAGACACACTGCAGGATTTCAATTTCCAAATGGTTTGGCAACATGTAAATAATTATGTAAACAACTATAGTTATCCACCTACACTTTCCTCATTCTACTACTTAAAAAAAAATGGGTTTAAAAACATGTATAAAGTATAAAAGTAAAACTTGGGTACTCCAGTAATCTCTCCCTCATGAAAAATTACTAGTATCTTTTTGGCATAGTTTACTAAAACTTTAAGAGTTGAAATTTCCACCTCTAGTGCCATTCATTCCTTTTCTCTTTCTCTTTCTACCTTTCCAGATCCTTTTTCTCCCTAATATGAGACAGAGAAACTAAAATATTATTGCTCTGTTTCTCAGAGTAATAGAATTAATTCTAACTTTTATAGCATGTGTCCCTGAATTGACTATTATTTTAGTACAGAAGAAAAACTTGATTTAAGGGAATACTACTTATGTATTTTGAGTGAGGTTCTGTATTAATTGCTATAGAGGTTGTAAATATGAATTAAAGTCTGTTCTCGACTTCAATGGGCTTTACAGGGTAATAGTAACTCTAAGAGAGATAATAATGATAAATACAGTGACTTTTCTCCTTACATTTTAGGCAGTTTCCATGGGCAAAACCTCATTTGATCCTTAAAACATTCTTGTGAGGAAGACAGGACAGATACTATTTTCCAAACTCTACAAATGAGATAGAAATTTTAAAAATCCTGAAAAGATCGCAAATAACTAGACAAATTGTTATAACTAGATAAATGTGTTCTAATGATATGTGTATGTTCATGCCCGCATGCGTGCGTGTGTGTGTATTCTGCTCTCACCACCTTCCATAGCTTATCCTTAGAAAGAAAGAAAGTACCTTGGCTTAGCAAAATATCTATCCCACTGATCTGTCGTAATGCTTAAAATGTCATTTTAGAAATTCCATACTCTGGGTGTCTACAGGAGGTTCCATTAGAACAGTCTTAGAGAGAAACGAAAAAAAAAATACTAAACACTAATAATATATGTGTCTGACCTGCCCGGACCCTCGTAACCTGGACCCCAATGCGCGACCGAATTAACCAGACGAAAAAGAAGTTCAGGCTTTATTGGAGAGTCTCCGGGCGGACTGGACTCGTAATGGGAAGAGTCAGCAGTCTCGTGCCGGTCTTCTTTGTTCTGCAGTTTTTATGGGGTAGAGGGACTGGGGGAGTGGGAGAGCTGATCTGGCGGTGGCGATTGGGTAGGTCGGTTGTCGGGTGGGAAGGTGGCTGGAATTGCATCAGCTGAAGTTGTGCAGGCCGGGCCGGGACAATAGACGGAGTGAGACAAGGGACCTTCCTTGTGAGGGAGGAGGGGCTTTCCATGTGGCCGGGCCCCGAGTAGGAGGAGGAGGAGGGGGAGAAAGGGGCCCAAGGGTCCCTTGCCAGACATTCCTAACTCCTTAAAGAGGAAAAAGGGCGGCGGTTTGCTTTCTGGCTGCTTCCTGCTGATTTTGGGCGGCGAGGGGGAAAGAGATAAGGAGTTAGGTTGGCTGGAGGGGGCTTTACTCGGGCTGGTGGCCTGAATTGAGAGGCTGGAGTAACATTTGGTGGACCGTGACCCGAGTCAGCTCTTGGAAACGCCGTTGTAGAAACTGCAGGAAACAGGGAGCAATGAGTAAGATTAGG
>PVKV010028982.1:0-24236 GCA_004027835.1 Alouatta palliata | reverse complement strand
CTTTTTGCGCTGGTTTCTTCCCATCTTTGTGGATTTATCTATATGTGGTCCTTGTGGTTGGTGATTTTCAGATGGGGTCTCTCACTGGATGTCCAGTTTGTGGACGATGAAGTTATTTCTTTCTGTTTCTTAGTTTTCCTTCTAACAGTCTGGCCCCTCTGCTGTAAGACTGCTGAGGTCCACTCCCGGCCCTGCTTGCGTGGGGATCACCTGCAGCGGCCTCCACGCTTTCACTGGGAGCTGCAATCCTCAGCTGCTCCTAATCGGCCATCTTGGATCGGTCCACACACTTTTCTATAGCTAGAGTTCCTAGCTTTTATCATCTTTCCAAAAGAGTCCCTGATCCAAACATAAACTTAAAATGTAAAAATCACTATTCTCAAAAAACTCTAAGCTTGGTCAGCAGTGCTTCTCAGCACATTGTGGAAAAGGTTAGAGAGCCAGAGTACAGGGCTGGCCTGGTGGAACTGGGAATTTTAGGACCCTTTTCTCCAGAGCCAGATAGTAGCCACCAACCCAGATATGAATCCAGAGCTCAGGTTTCAGATACTGGAAGGGTCCAAATATCTTGTCCAGGGCTGAGCAAATCTGAATCTAACTCCTTACTTATTGGCAATAATGAACATCAACAGGGTGGTGATGCAAACGGATCCACTGAGACCACATTTATACATCTCAGTCCCTCCTGTAAGGGGGATTAAAATGAGAAAATTGAATCCAGAGAAGGAAAAGGACCTACCTTCTATCATACAGACTGAATGTTTGTGTTTCCCCAAAGTTCATGTGTTGAAATCCTAATCTCCAATATGATGGTATGAGAAGGTGGAGTGTTTTGGAGGTCATTAGGTCATGAGGGTTAGGCCCTCATGAATAGGTTTAGTGCTCTTACAAAAGAAACCCCAAATGCATTCTCTCTCTCTTTCCACCATGTAAGGTTAAAAGAAGAAGACAGCAGTCTGCAACCCAGAAGAGAATCCTCCCCAGAGCTCTGTCATGCTGGCACTGGGATCTCAGACTTCTAGCCTTCAGAACTGTGAGAAATGGATTTCTGTTGTTTATAAGTATCCCAGTCTACAGTGCTTTTCAATAGCAGCCTAAACTGACTAAGACAGTGACTGAGACAAGCTAAAAGCCAGATTCTTGGACACCATAGATGAGCTCAAAGTACCCACTGGTTTTATCCACCCTCTTCCTGGGCTCCTGTGAAAATATAGAGGCCTATCATCAGTAATGGTACTCATCAGGTTAATTGTGAGTACAGTCCTCAAAAATGCTGATCCCAGCACAACTACGGCCAGTAACCCAGTGGGAAAGGAAAAGTCAGAGAAATTCACCACATGTTTATTTACTTCATTCTAGCAAACAGAACATTGACCAAATGTAAACATTAGTTAGGAAAGAATTTGAAAGAAAGAGTTAAACAAGTCAATAACCACAAGAGGTCTGTAGACAGTTTTAAAAAACATCTTATTGACAATCCAGGGTATGCCAAGAGTCCAAAATGCCAGAAACCTGAGAACAACCATCTTTGAGCAACTAAATAGCCAAGTGAGACTGATGAGCAATGTGAAAAAGCTCATATGGAAAGGTGGCTCAAGCAGAGGAAACATAGACACTCCCCACAAATAGAAAATCAAAGGCAAACTAAAAATCAAGAACATCAGTGGAACTGGAGAAGAACCAGTCAAGGTACCTGAAAGCCAAAGCCCAGAGCCTCTTGAGGTGTAGTCTAGGAAGAATGCCAGCAAGACAATCCGTCAGTGGAAAAAATCCACAGCTGGGAAAGCAGCTATACTTGGCAGGCCAGGAGGTGAATGGATACCAAACTGGGTATCACTGGGATGTCTATTTCTCACATCTCATTGGAATTGTCCATGCACTGAACCAGATAAGGGCAAATGCTGTGGCTGTCCAAGGCCTAAAGAATAGCCTAAATATACATCCTTCACTAGGACTGAGGGCTAAAATGTTCTCAGGAGCTGGGCACAGTGGCTCATGCCTGTAACCCTAGCACTTTGGAAGGCCGAGGCGGGAGGATCACGAGGTGAGGAGTTCGAGACCAGCCTGACCAACATGGAGAAACCCTGTCTCTACTAAAAATACAAAAGTTAGCCAGGCGTGGTGGCAGGCATCTGTAATCCCAGCTACTCAGGAAGCTGAGGCAGGAGAATCGCTTGAATCCGGGAGGCAGAGGTTGCAGTAAGCAGAGATCACGCCATTGCGCTCCAGCCTGGGTGACACAGTGAGACTCCATCTCAAAAAAATGAAATAAAATAAAATGTTCTCGGGAAATTAGGTCAGTAGGTACAGCTTGTCCTTACCAAGGGCCCACATAACAAAGACTGGAACCTTGTCAATTTGAGTTCCATTCATAAGATAGGGTTCTAAAGAGACTCTAGGGCACAGGCTGGCAAACACATGATTTTTGTAACAAAAGATGGGCTCAGTGACCACTTGAACAACATTTTATACAAGTGGTAGTCATGCCTGACCTATCTATCGAAAAGTTTTAAATGGTGAAAACACACATAGATAAAAAAGGGAACATGAAAACATAGTGCCAAACCACTATGGGACTGGGGTGTGGTTGTACCATGAATAAGCAATGGGCATAGGGACAGGGAACAGAGGAATAAATCTGACCTTCTCTAGGGAGAGAAGTGTAGACAGTATGGCCTCCCATCAAAGACTGGTGGAGAGATATGTCTTATTTGACTTACTTAAAAATTATGTGGAAGAGAATCAGCCTAGTAAAAACTTTAGGTTTCCAGGCAACACCCAGCCTTTCTGGGTAGTAACACGTTAAGCTCTTTAGATTAAACTGCAGGAAGGTGCTGGGAGGCTGTGTGTGTGGGCTGGAAAGTAGCAGGTGAGCATCCGTGTAGGCAAGTGTAACATAATGCACTGAGGAAAAAAAATCCCATTAACCACTCAAAATAACACATCAGCAATCAAGCCTCCTTTGTACAAATCCTAAGGACATCTGCATCAAAAATGAAAGGGTCAGTTTTGCTATTAGACCAATTGAGTAATACAGAGGTCATCCAGCTCAGACTCCTCCTTTGAGAGATAAGGATATAAAGACCTAGAGTCAGAGCAAGGACTAGAACCCATGCCAGAACGCTCTGTTCAGGACCACCGTGCCTGGATGAGATTATCAGCCTTTAAGCATCAGGTGACAGATCAAGGGTCTTGGAAACACTGTGGTGTAATAGAGGGATCATGGGTTGTCAAGCCAGAGACATTCAAATCCCAGCTCCTTTTCTAGCTATGCTCAACTTAAGCAAGTGCCTCCATCTCTGAGTCTCAGTTGCCATAACTGTAAGATGGGAATCATTATACACACTTTGCAAGGTTGCTATGAGGATGAGAGATATTTTTAAAGTGCTCTACCAAAGGATCTGAATAGGTATTTCTCTAGAGAAGATACACAAATGGCAACACGCACATGAAAAAAATGCTTGACATCATTGTTCAGTAGTGAAATGAAATCAAAACCACAATGTAACTCCACTACATATCCATTAGGATGGCTATACTTTTTAAAAAAAAATGGAAATCAACAAGTGTTGGTGAGGCTGTGGAGAAGTCGGAACCCCCATACATTGCAGGTGGGCATATAAAATGTGGGAAACAATTTGGCAGATCCTCAATAAGTTAAACAGAATCACCATATGAGCAAGCAATTCCACTCTTAGGCATATACTCAGAAGAATTGGAAACAGGTGTTCAAGCAAAAATCTTTATATGAATGTTCAAAGCAGCACTATTCACAATAGCCAAAAAGCAGAAACATCCAAAATGTTCATCAATTGATGGGTAGATAAGCAAGAGGAGATAGATGTACAATGAGGCCGGGCACGGTGGCTTAGGCCTATAATCCCAGCACTTTGGGAGGCTGAGACAGACAGATCCCTCTGAGCTCAGGAGTTTGAGACCAGCCTGGGAAACATGGTAAAATCTCGTCTCTACAAAAAACAAAAAAAAATACAAAAATTAGCCAGGCATGGCGGCATACACCTGTAATCCCAGCTACTCAGGAAGCTGAGGCAGGAGGTTCTCTTGAACTCAGGAGGTGGAGGTTGTGGTAAGCCAAAACCACACCACTGCACCCCAGCCTGGGCAACAGAGTGAGACCCTGTCTCCAAAAAAAAGCAAAAAAAAAAAAAAAAGGAATAAAGTAAGGAATAATGGACCACATGCTGTGTGGCTCCATTTCTATAAAATGGCCAGAAAAACCAAATCCATGGAGACAGAATGAGGATTAGTGATTGCTGGGGGCTAATGGGTGTGGGATGATGATAGGAGGCCATTAACTGAAGGGTGCAGGGTTTCTTTTCGATACTGTGAAAACGTTCTAAAATTGACTTTAGTGATGATTCCACCTATATATGATTGTACTAAAGTCAGTTGAGTTGTACAATTTAAATGGATGAATTGTATGGCATGTGAATGATGTCTCAACACAACTGTATAAAAACAAAAATAAAGTGTTCTACAGATAGTGATGTGTTGACAAATGTTTAACATCTGGCTCTCAGAGGACAAAAGGTCCTGATTTGTAGCGTTGGATGCTTTTCACGGTGAAAATAGTCCCATGGCCAATGTCAAGCAACCAGTGTGCTACTGATGAATGAGGAGCTGGGAAGAAATGTGTAGAAGCTCACTGTTGTAGATTATTTGCACCACAAGATCACAGATAATAATAAAGGTGATAAAAAATACTAATTAGGAAGTGATATGTTTTGAGTATTTATTGCCTTTGTTTTTAATGTAATTTATTTAACTGCAATTTTATATAATTCAAATTTTAGCAATTGCCTGTAAAGTTCCTGAAAATGTAACAATCAGCTCTCACCAACTGGTATGGACTGTCTCCAGACACTATGCTGCTGTGACCACAGATCAGTCTTTCTGAAGAATTTCAGATGAGCATCTTATAGAAAAGTGCCACTTTTTCCATTCCTCTGAGCAAAAACTCGACATGTATGTGGCCATTCTAGTTTGGCTTAAACAGATTGATTTTTCCACATCTAATGCTAATTTCTGAGCATGGCAGAAATATTTGCCTAAATGTGGAAAAAAAATCTGTTTCCTGTAGTCTCCATTTTGAGGCATTTTGGCAAGATCTCTACAGCCAACCAAAAATGCCAACAGTTCAAGCAAAGCACCGCTCACTTGATGAATCACCTTTCTCTGGTTAACTCACTGGCTCCAGGGCTCTATCCTGATTCGTAACTGTCATCAATCTCAGTTCTTGTACTGTTTTATGAAGTCAAACTGCTGAACATCTTAATTCAATGACAAACAGTATATAAATGAGCCTTCTAAAACCCTACAGGCCCTGATAGTTAGCACAGAGCCATGGGAGGTTTGCAGTGTTTGATACTTTGAATATTTAATATTGATTAGCAATATATCAGTTCTAACCATCCAGGCCCTCCATTCAAAAAATACATGTAGTAGAACAAGGTAGGCCATTCCAATGCTCCCAACACCTGATACTGCACCAAAGTTATGTTGTGAAATTCTTGAGCCTCTGAGCAAGTAGACAGGAGATCAAGTGTGGTTCTGAGATGAGGGAGTTTAAGGCTTTCTTGCCCTGGACCTGGAGGTGACAGTAAGTGAAGCAGCTACAATGAGTGGGCTCTGAAGTTAACCACACACTATTTGGGGTGGGTTCAAGCAAATTATTTAGCTTATCTATGCAAAGTTTTCTCATCTATAAAATAAAAAATATTAACATTAACCACCTCACAAAATTGTTGCAGAATTAGATGAGATAAGGTGTATAAAATTCCTTTCCAGGGATAGATTTAAAAATAAAATAAATTTGACTGGGCACGGTGGTTCATGCCTGTAATCCCAGTACTTTGGGAGGCTGAGGCAGGCAGATGACCTAAGGCCAGGAGTTCAAGACCAGCCTGGTCAACATGGCAAAACGCTGTCTCTACTAAAAATACAAAAAATTAGCTGGGCATGGTGGCAGGCACCTGTAATCCCAACTACACAGGCGGCTGAGGCAGGAGAATCGCTTGAACCTAGGAGGTGGATGTTGCAGTGAGCTGAGCTCGTGCCATTGCATGCCAGCCTGGGCAACAAGAGTGAAACTCCATCTCAAAATTAATTAATTAATTTCCCTAGGATAGGAAAGCAAAATAGAGTAGCAACTAAGCATCCAAACTTTAAAGTCAAAGTCAGTCCTAACTTCAAAATCTAGCCCTGTGTGTTCCTGAGTGGTTCTGTGTAAATAAGGATTCCATTCTGATCATTGGCTCCCCACTCAAAAAACAAAGCTAATGATGACAGCATCTATGTCACAGCAGTCATTTAATGAGTTGAGAGAGGTCAGGTGCTACGTGAAGTGTAAATACTGAGTAAATGGGAACTATTATCTGCCATGAAGGGATGACCAAAATCATTTCCATCACAGAATGAAAATGGAACAAGGATGCTGATTACTACAACACGGTCATACTGTACTGGAACACAGAGTAGACTGATGAGAGCCAAGACAGATGTGCTCTGTGGCCTATGGTCCTCTCAGGGAAAAGCCAGTGTTCTAATAATAGGAATAGGTTCCCGGACATGCAACCATTGGCTTTGGGATTTTTTTCCCCGGTGATTATTTTCTCACAATTTTCTTTAGGTATAATACAAGTAGATTAAACTGCACACATCTAAAGAGTACAGTTTGATGAGTTTTGAAATAGGTATACACCAACAGAGCCATCATTCCAATCAAGATCATGAACACGTTTATTGCCCGCAAAAGATTCTTTATGACCCTCTGTAATTTATTTTCCTCCCTGTCTCTCTTCCCTCATCTTAAGGCAACCACTGATTTGCCTTATGTCACATTAGATTAGTTTGAATTTCTGTAATTTTACATAAATGAGATCATACAGTATATGCTCTTTTTTGTCTGGTTTCTCTCGCTCTGCATAATTATTTTGAGATTCATCCTTGTTGTGCACATTAATAATTTGTTCTCTTTTTTGGCTGAATATTATCCCAATTTGTGGATATACCATTCACTTGTTGATGGACATTAGGGTGACTTCTAGTTTTTATTTGTTACAAATGTAAGTGTTATAAACATTCATGTACATCTTCACATGGACAGAGTCATATGGTAGGTTGATGATTACCTATTTTTTAAACTGGTTAAATTGTTTTTTAGTTTGGTTATGCTATTTTCCATTTCAAAATTAGTGTGTAAGAGTTATAGTTTCTCCAAATCCTTGCCAAAAATACAGTGAGGATTTACAGAGAAACTACAAGCATTATGATGTGGCCTGGTATGGTTTTCTTCATATTTCTTGTTCTTGGGTTTTTGTGAGGTTTTTGGATCTGTGAGTTTATATTTTTATTGCATTTGGAAATGTTTCAGTCATTATTTCTTCAAATAATGTTTCTGTCTCCCTACTTATTTTTGGGACTCCAACTAACATATAGTAGGCTACTTGAAGTTATCCCGCAGCTCACTGTTGCTCTTCTCATTTACTTCTAACTTTGTTCTTTCTGTTTCATTTTGCACAATTTCTATTACTGTGTTTTCAAGTTCACTAATCTTCTCTTCTGCAGTGTCTAGCATGCTAGTAATGTCTTCCAGTGTATTTTCTATGCTAAACATATTTTTTACCTCTAGAAGTAAGATTTGAGTCTGTTTTATATCTTTATATTTTCCAAGTCTCGCTTTTACATGCCCATACTTTCCTCTACATTCTTGAGCATATGAATTATATTTTTAAAGCTATTTTAACATCTGTGTTTATCAATTCTATCATCTGTGTCCGTTTCTATTTAAAAATTTCTCTTCTCATTATGGGTATATTTTCTTACCTTGCATGCCTCATAATCTTTTATTGGATTTCACATTTTGCAAATTTTACCTTATTGGGAGCTCCTTTAGATATTGTTTTATTCCTTTATGTATTGTTGAGTCTTACTCTCAATGCAGTAAAGCCACTTGGAAACAGTTTGATACTTTAACTTGCTTTTAAGCTTTGATATGTGGGACCAGAGCATACTTGACTCTAAGGCTAGTTTGGCTCCATTACTGAGGCAATCCTCCTCTGAGGACTTAGTCTGATGCACTGTATATTATGAAGTCTCTTCTCTCTGACTACTGGGAAACCGAGCTGTTCCCAGTCTTGTGTGAACTCTACAAATCACTCCACCTACTCCTTTTGAATGATCCTATCCCAACCTTGCATACCTTACATGCATGCACTGATCAGTATTCAACCTTGAGGGAAATCTTTACAGAGCTCCTGAGTTCTCTTTCTGGGCAACAACCCTCCGGCACCTTGCTCTGCAAATTCTGCCCACCCTCACCTCCTTGAATTCTGAACTCTGTCTCCTCAATGTAGGTGGACTTGCAGGTTCAGCCTGGGTTCCTTCTTCCTGCATAGAAGCCTGGAAATTCTAGGTAGTAAATGGAGGGAATTGCAGGTTTCACCTCATTCGTTTCTCTTTTCTTGAAGATCACTGTGCCGTATTATTTTCCAATATCCAACAACCATTATTTTATGTATGTTGCCCACGTTTTTGTTGTTTATAGTAAAAGGGTAAATCCTGTCTCTTACTCTTTCATGACTGGAAGCAGAGTCCAGCTTCCAGTTTTTTAATAATTGGGTCAGATTAGTTTGGGGATGTTTAAATAACACTCAAATAGAAAGTAGATGGCATCAAAGGTCATAAACTGACAGGATCCTCAGAGATTACCTAACATCCAACCCCTACCCCTACCACACACACACGTTCATTTGGTGGATTACAGAAGTGAGATCAGAGAGAGGAAGGGGATCTTCCCAAAGTTACACAGCAAGTTAGCCACAGAATTAGGGCTAGAATTCAAGTCTTCTGCTCTCTAGTTTTAATCCTTCCAGCTATTTTCTGCTGATTTTCTCTTCCGAATCAGTTTATTTGGATAGACATAGCTTTGAAATCCAGACCTTCTGTACTGCCCAAGCCCACAGAATGTGCAATATTAGCTCATACCCAGATGGTACTTGATTTTGTTTGAGTTTTGCAAACACAACTTCTAGGAGGTGGCCTGAAGTGAATTCCAGAGTAACACATAACACTGAAAAATTTAAAACACCCCCATGGGTAGGCACTCCAGAACAAAACCATCTATTTTCACCATCGACTTATTATGAACTCGCTAAGCAGAAAGAAGTGTGGCTTAGAATTTAGATAGACTGATTTAGTCGTTTTACCACCTTTGGGAACCATGAGTCTGTCTTACAAAAAGAAACCATTACCATTGCAAATGCACTTGTCTTTCCAAAATTCTAGCAATTCCTAGCCCCCTTTCACCTAGATTCAAAAATTTCATATGGGCTGGGTCTGGGAGACCTTCTGTCTTGTCTCTGCACTCCTCCTTGATGTAGCCTAGGAAATGCCCCTACTTTGGAGTCAGAGTAGGTTTTAACTCTTAGCTCCAAAAACTTACTTGCTGTGTGGCCTTGGGTAAGTTATTTAACTTCTCTGTAAAGACAGGGATGGTACTGTCTTACATTGATTCTAAAACACATTTTTTTTCACATTCTAGCATCTTTGAAATCAAGATGTATCTTGTTAGCCATGGTATCATGGTTAAATTTTCAGCTTTTTTTCTATTTCTTAGTAGTATACATGGTATGTTGCTTTCAGAAAATGCAGTATTGATTCCTAACTTGCAGAGCTTCCTCAAGGATTAAATACAATAAAGCAGGCGTAATGTTTGGCACATAGTAGGCACTCAAGGATTCTTGCACCCATTATTACTAAAACGAATGACTAGAACTAATACCGGCTGAGTCTTGGGTCTCCCAACTTCCCTCATCTAGCTATCGATACAACAATCAGGGCAACTGGTCTGACAAGGTGAACAAGTCTGAGGCCGGCACACTGCTGACCAGTGTTGCAACTTGTGATTGTCATAGGGCCCTTGGGCCCTTTCTTGTTGGTAGTTTCTTGCCCTCTAGCCTTGGTCCATTAGTATCATCACCTTGATCATATTTCTGCCGCTACTGAATTATGAAGGTAGGGAAATGGACTAGGTGATTTCTTGAGCCATCATCCCAAACTCTCCCTGTTTCATCCCAAAGATTCTTCCCAGAATGTAATGAGGCTTGTCAGTTGAACGAGCTCCTTCAAGGCCATCAGAATCAGAGCCTGCAGGGCTGGAAGCCAAATCCACATTCCCCAAAGTTCCGCCACATACTTCCAGCTGGGGAGCTGATATTTGGATGTCTTTGAAATCCAAGGATACCTACTATACTCACATCTGGAGGGAAAGAGAAGAAACCTGAGGATTAACCACCTTCAAACATCTCCCTGTGCAGAAAAGTAGCTGGCATTTATTTCCTAGCAATTCCCTGACATTTTTACTATCTCCGGCAGGCAGACTGGTCTCAGTTGCAGATGCCTCATCGTACCCAACTTCTTCCACTCCCTATCATCCCTCTTAGTGTCCAAAAGCACAGCTGCAGACTCCGTGAGCCCATCCCTCTGAGGCACCCATCTTTAACATGTGTCTAGAGGTTTTCTCCCTGTCCCCTGCTGGAACCCAGCAGTCCCAGGCACGCTCACAATCACAGTAAAAATAGGAAAGGTCAAGAAAGACTGGCCTTTGTCTCTGGCCACTTCTAGCAGCTCCACTGCCTCCCAAGTGACTGTAAAATCATTGAGTCTGAACAAACTGCTGCTCGATAGTGCATGCCACCCAGGATTCTGTACCATGGCCAGCACGAAGCTAGGAATTAATAACTATGAGTGATTATCATGAAAACTGTCTCTAGGAAAAATGACCAGGTTTTTACCATTCAACCTTGGGGAGATAAAATCAGGCCTAGCAGAAAAAAAGACAAATGATCTAAGAGCAAATGCAGAACTCCAGATCCAAAGAGCATTCTGAGGCCTGACTATACACTTGTCTCATCTCCCTGTCCCAGAGGCAGGTCATGAGAAGGGGAGGAGGGATCTCCATCCAGCCCTTCAACCAACTCCAAACCCTGTGCTCATTCTAGACCCTCCCTACCAACTCCTTGCCCTTATTCTCTTCCACTGTCAATGTGGCCTCTCTCTAGGTCTCTGCTTGCTCCACTCTGTGGAACCTGTCAAGACTCTCCCTGTCTCCTGCCACAGCCTCCCTTCAGCTTTCTCCATCCCACGTCAGCCCTGATTCTAGAACATCACCCTACCTAAAACACACCAATGAACAAAAATGGCAAATTATTTATCCTTGTGAAGGCTGGGTAATGGTAACATGGAAGATTATTTTATTATTCTCATTACATTTGTGTATTCTTGAAATTGTTCATGATAAAACGACTCTCCAAGGGCCTCCAGGGATCTCCGGGTAAAGTCTGAAGTCTACAGACTGACATTCAAGACCCCTCAGGATCTGCCCCTGACATTCAAGACCCCTCAGGATCTGCCCCTACCTAATTTAACCAGCTCACCTCCTGGCACTCACCATTCTGCAGCCTCTCTGTTTTCCCAGCCTTTGGAACCCACCTCTCTCTTGCAGCCCTAGTTTTGCCCCATGCATCTTCTTACAGAGCACCTTTCCCCTTGTGCCCTGCCTGGAAAACACTTCCCAATCCCTTGAAAACCTAATGCAAATGATCCCTGGTTTGGGACACCTTCCCTACCCTCTGGGGGCAGGGAAGAGGGTGCCTCCTCAGGCCTGATATACAACAAATACCCAATATGTGTTTAAGAGAGACCAGAACATCTTGGTTAATAGAACGTGTGCAATATTTACTTGAACTTAGGCAAGTAGGGTAATCTTTCTTGGCTTCTGCTACTGTCTCTGTAAAATGAAGATAATTGCGGTACTTATCTCACAAGCCTGGGGTAACGATTCAGCGGTATTCTCTGTGTAAACAGCCTAACACAGTACCTGGCAGAGGGAGGAGGGAGAAAGTGGGAGAGAGAGAGGGAGAGATGATGACTGACTTACAGACAGACATACTTCAATCAAAGAATATAGTGGGTAATTATGCGGCTTGTCTTAAGTGAAATGCTTCCAAATCCTACAGGGAAAGCATTGCCGCTTAGCTCTTCCTGGAAACTAGAGAAATTCGTGGAAAATCGTTGACATTAAAGTCACAATTGCTTTCTCGGGCTCAGGGGCTATTCATACTTTGGAGGGTTTTCAGAAGTCTAGGAGAGCCCCGGGGGCCCTCCTATTTGGAAGGATCCTGCAGGGTCTGTGCCTGGGAGCTGGCTTGAAATCCGGGGGCTAGGAGGGCAAGGGGTTTGCACGAAAATCAGCCGGTGACAATCCCCAGTCTGCGGGGTCTCGGTGAGCTCGGGGTCCCTGGAGTGGGAACCCGCAGTGAGAAAATCTGAGTGGGGTCTGGTGCAGGGTCCCCCACCCGCCAGCCCCGCTCCTCTGGGCCGCCGCGGCCTCGTGCGTCACCGGCGCGGGCGGGGGCCGAGGGGAGGGCGGCACCGCAAGGTGAGGGCACCGCGCTGCCTTAAGACGCCGCGCGCCCCCGCTGCCTCTCAGAGCTTGCAGCGCGGCGCGCCGGCCGGACGTGCGGGCACAGACGCTGTGCCCCGCTCCCGCCGCGCCCGCAGCGGCCGCTGCGAGGTGCCAGCTCGCAGCCGCCCGCGCCCCGAGAAGCAGCCAGGACGAGCGCGAGGAGCCCCGAAGGAGTCGCACGCAGCGCCCGCGACGCGACGTCCGCAGCAGCAACAGGTAAGCGGCCCGGCCCTACTCCGGGCGCCGTGGCCCCCAGCACCCGGCCGGGCCCCGAGCCTGGGAGCCCCCGACGCCCAGTCTGCAGCGACCCGACGGCTGCTGAGCTAACCGGAGCGGTGGCCCGCGGTGCAGCCCCTTCTCACCTTTCCCTGGCCAAGCTCCTGCCCTCACGTTTTCCCTCGCACTTCTTCTCATGCGTTCTTTTCCTCCCTCCGTTTCCATTCTCTCTTTTTTTCTCTTCCTTTCCCTCTTCCTCTGCTTGTTCTCTTTTCTTATTCTCTTTTTTTGCTTTTTCTGTCTGCGTCTCTCCCAGTCTTTCAGTCTTGCTCTCCCATTCTTTCTCTCACTCTCTCATCTGTTCTTTTTTATGTCTCTCTCCCTCTCTGTTGCTCACTTTCTCTCTCTGTATTTATCTCATTATTTCGGCGTCTCTTGTTGTCTTTCTGTCTCTCTGCCTCTTAATGTCTCTCACCCTGTCTCTCTCAGACTCTCCCAACCACCCTGCACTCTTACCTTTTTTCTCGTTCTCCCTAACTCCTCTCCCACTCCCCTTGGCTGGCTGCCCCCGAGACCATGCAGACTAGAGAAAGCAAGGAAGATGCCGAATTGGAATGGGGCGGTGAGGGTAGGGGAGCTTAATAGGCATCCTCCCTGCATTTTCCAGTCGCCATTGCGCTGCTGAGAAACTAGGGGTTTTATTAGCCAAAGCCCGCAGTGGCCAGGGAGGCAGGTGGTTTCCGTGGCAAAATAAAGTCCACGGAGAGACAGAGATCCAAAGAGACAGAGATCCAGCCAGAGAAAAACCGAGGTGAGGGGCGGTGGGAAAAAAGATGTAGAGAAACAGAGGTGCGCGCACACTCAAAGACACAAAGAAAGTGTTTAGCCAGAGTCCTGGGGTGACAGGAAAGTGAAGGACAGAGAAACCAACTAGAAAGTGCACATACTAAAGAGCTTGAGAGACAGGTGAGGCAAAGTGTTAGAGACCAGTGGAGAAAGAGACAGAGCAATGCAGAGAGAACTTGGACAGGGAGAGATAGAAACCACACGGAGCGACACAGAGACAAGCGGGTCCGAGAAAGAGCAAGCGCATACGTGCCAGTGAGAGAAAGGAGACACCTAGAGAATCCGAGGGAGGCAGAAAACGAGAGAGTTGGAGAGACACGGAGACTGGCAGAGACACAGCGAGCGACATTGAACAGGTGCGCTAGGGACCGACAAAGATGAACTGTTAGGGAAATAGACTGAGAGAGAAACGGAGAGACAAGAGAGCCTTAGGGAAAGACGGAGACGCACACTCACTAGCGAGCGACACAGTGACAAGCAGAGACACAGAGAGACAGAACGGATCAAAAAGGGAGGGAGAGACGGGGGCAGGATTGGGAGAAAGATAGGGAGCGAGAGCGCGCCCTTCAGAGAAAGTGCGCTAGCGAAAAAGACAAACACCGAGAGACTGAGAGACAAAGTGGGAGTGGAAGAGAGAAATGGGAGTAACAGACAGAAAGGGAAGAGAGAGACAGTGTGCACGTGCTATCAAGAGATGGAGAAACAGAGGCAGACATGAGAAACAAGGATGAGAAAGAATCAGGAAACGGTGAGACATATACAGACACACACCCCCGAGAGATACAGAAAAAAAGTGCGCTAGCGGGAGACACTGGAGAGAGACAGAAACTGACGATCTTAAACAGACAGAAACAGAGAGTGCACGCGCATGCGCTGGCGGGAGAGACCGAAACTCCCGAGAGCCAGAGACCGTGTGAGAGACAAGCAGAGAAAGCGCGCGCACGCACGAGCCAGCAGGAGAAACAGATGAGAGGAAATCAGAGCCCTGGAGAGAGACAGTCCGAAAAGGAGCCATAGAAGCTGCCTGTACTGGGGATGGGGCCGTGCGGGAATCCGGGGGAGGGGGTCCTGCAGCGCCCTGGCGAGGCGCGGAGGCTTCTCCCCTTGGCGGGTGACTAACTTCGCCTGCGTGTTTCTTTTGTCCCCAGCATAGGCACTGAGTGCGGTCTGTGCACCCCTTTGCCACCCACGGGTGCCCGCGCTGAGCCTGCACCCTGTCTCACACGCTCTGGCTGTTGCCATGACGTCCGCCTGCACCAACAGCACGCGCGAGAGTAACAGCAGCCACACGTGCATGCCCCTCTCCAAAATGCCCATCAGCCTGGCTCACGGCATCATCCGCTCAATCGTGCTGCTTATCTTCCTCGTCGCCTCTTTCGTCGGCAACGTAGTGCTGGCGGTAGTGTTGCAGCGCAAGCCGCAGCTGCTGCAGGTCACCAACCGTTTTATCTTTAACCTCCTCATCACCGACCTGCTGCAGGTTTTGCTCGTGGCCCCCTGGGTGGTGGCCACCTCTGTGCCTCTCTTCTGGCCCCTCAACAGCCACTTCTGCACGGCCCTGGTTAGCCTCACCCATCTGTTCGCCTTCGCTAGTGTCAACACCATTGTCGTCGTGTCAATAGATCGCTACCTGTCCATCATCCACCCTCTTTCCTACCCGTCCAAGATGACCCAGCGCCGTGGTTACAGGCTCCTCTATGGCACCTGGATTGTGGCCATCCTGCAGAGCACCCCTCCACTCTACGGCTGGGGCCAGGCTGCCTTTGATGAGCGCAATGCCCTCTGCTCCATGATCTGGGGATCCAGCCCCAGCTATGCTGTTCTCAGCGTGGTGTTCTTCATCGTCATTCCACTGATTGTCATGATTGCCTGCTACTCAGTAGTGTTCGGTGCAGCCCGGAGGCAGCATGCTCTGCTGTACAATGCCAAGAGCCACGACTTGGAGGTGCGAGCCAAGGACTGTGTGGAGAATAGAGATGAAGAGAGAGCAAAGAAGAAGAAGAAGAAGTTCCGGGGTAAAACTGAGTTTCACCTCCAGGATGAAGATGAGGTCAAGGCCAAGGAGGGCAGCATGGAAGCCAAGGACAGCAGCCTGAAGGCCAAGGAAGGAAGCACGGTGACCAGTGAGGGTAGTGTGAGGGCCAGGGGCAGTAAGGAGGTCAAAGAGAGCAGCATGGTGGCCAGCAACGGCAGCATGGAGGGTAAGGAAGGCGGCACCAAAGCTGAGGGGAAAAGCATGAAGGCAGACAAGGGTCACACAGAGGTCAACCAGTGCAGCATTGACTTGGGTGAAGATGACATGGAGTTTGGTGAAGACTACATCAATTTCAGTGAGGATGATGTCGAGGCAGTGCACCTCCCTGAGAGCCTCCCACCCAGTCGTCGTAACAGCAACAGTGACCCTCCTCTGCCCAGATGCTACCAGTGCAAAGCTGCTAAAGTGATCTTCATCATCATTTTCTCCTACGTGATATCCCTGGGGCCCTACTGCCTTTTAGCAGTCCTGGCCCTGTGGGTGGATGTCGAAACCAAGGTACCCCAGTGGGTGATCACCATAATAATCTGGCTTTTCTTCCTGCAGTGCTGCATCCACCCCTACATCTATGGCTACATGCACAAGACCATTAAGAAGGAATTCAAGGATGTGCTGAACAAGTTATTCTGCAAAAAAAAGCACCCAAAAGAAGATAGCCGCCCAGACCTGCCTGGAACCGATGCTGGGACTGAAGGCAAGTTCGTCCCTTCCCACGGTTCTGCTACTTCTCCTTGAAGTTAGTTCTAAGGCAAA
This sequence comes from Alouatta palliata, assembly GCA_004027835.1. Taxonomy (NCBI): domain Eukaryota; kingdom Metazoa; phylum Chordata; class Mammalia; order Primates; family Atelidae; genus Alouatta; species Alouatta palliata. The sequence continues at coordinate 7,899 of PVKV010028982.1, read as the reverse complement.
CCTTGAACTGTCCATAACAAGAGCAGCTTTCTTTTCAATGGACCCACAATCCATTAATGCCAAACCATACCATTTCAGGCAAAGGTGTTGCACACATGCTCTTCACCACAAGGTAGAGAAATACATGGAAGAGGCAGGAACTGGGGTCTTTCCTTAAAAGCATGAACTTGAGGATTCTGACTTAAGTTTTTCTCCCAAAGATTGTTAGGCTCTAAATTTCTTAAAGCAGCAAGTGCTGCCTATTTTGGATGTGTACTTGGTATTCTGTCTTTCCAGAGCTACAACATGCCAACTTTAGCTCTGAGAGAGAGGGAAGTTGATGCCTTTGAACTTAAGGACTTTTCGGCCCTTGGGCCAGTGCTACAGCTTATGTTCAACTGAAAGAAAGGTGATGGACCAAATCATTCATGGAGCCCAAGAAACAGAACGTAATGGACTGATCAACATATGAGCCAAATTCTGAACAGCCCCACAATTGGGTGCAAAGACTGTTATGCAAACTAAAACAAAGGACCTCGTGCAGTTAAAATCTCAAGAAGGTTTCTAGATCCCCTAAAGAGATCCAGAAAAGTAGAAGGGCATGTATGAAATGGGAAGCTAGTCCAAGGGAAAAGATCGAGAAATAACACACATCTGGGGGGCTAAACAATCGACTTTTTTTCCTATAAAATCTTGGGTTTATGCATGGGCTGGGACTGAGGTCATTAAGTGCGAATGGAAAATTGTCAATTGACACAAATATTTTCTGCCTTGTGTTTGAATAATAGTGGGGCAGAAATCATGCCACTATTTTGCAACTTCCCTATGTGACTGAATTGAGATGCTGGTAACAATTCTTAAGATCTCTGCCAGCATTTGTGTTTTCTTTTGGTTTGTTTTTGTCAAATAAGTCTTTTTTAGTCAAACAGTATTTGTAGAAAAAAAGAAATTCAACGTGAGATCATAGACAGTAAATATGATCTCCATATGGGGAGCAAGGAAGGCAGAATGAACAGTTTTCTTCCTCCAGGCACGCCCATGAGTCTTTTCCACCTGTGGCGCTCTTCAAAGCTTTTAAACTCCCTGCAGATGTGAGAGAGAAATATCATAGAGTCAGAAATGACAAAGAGGATGGTTTCATAATACCTGGAAAACAGCTGACCTATTCCAAACAGTCCTTAAAGCATTCAGGTCAGACGTATGCTAATTATTGCTGTTGAAATGTATCACTTTAGAAAAACTTTTACAATATCTAAATTATCCCTAGGGTCAATTCACAGGAAAATTTCTCAAATCTCGAAACCCAAAATCACTTTGGGCAAGGATATATGTATATATTTCTGAGGGCATGGGCCATATCTATACGACCAAGTAACATGGAACCAAAAAAACAGGCAAGCCAGTATTTTTTATCCTCCTATAGAACAAGTTAAAGCAACTCTAAAGCCAATCAACTGTTCATGCAGAAATCCACTGTTAATATGGGTGGAGGGAGTTTTTTGGTTGAAAATGGTTAATCAGGTAGTTGCATGATGTAAGGTGACCATCTTCAAAGTTTAGCCTGATTCTTGTGTGATTGCCGTGCCTTTCTTAGAGCTCAAGCTTCATTTAAATAAATGCCCAGCTCATTTATATTCTTTTATCTCTTCCTCCTCACAGATTTCAACATGAGCTTCTCAAGGGGGAGAGGTAAACAGCAATGTATTTGGACTGAGACTAACTCTGCATGGGAATTTGGGATTGCCATGTTCAGAATTTAGGAAAGGAGAGGGAATAGAACCAAATAATATAGAGATGACCCGTCAAATAAAAATACCACGATAACCCTATTAATTTCAACTCCATTAATTTGAAACTTGTAGTTATTCAGACAAGGCATGGGGACTAAAGTTTACCCTTACACTATCATTTATTTTTCTACCAAAATGCATAAAGTGAATTAACAGTTATAAATTTGTTCTACTAATTTATCGCCAAACTGTTGTACTTACCTGTCCTCAAAGGATATCTGGGTGAAGAAATGGCCTATGTGATCAATCATTCTATGGGGGAGAGGTTGTGCCTTGAGATCTGTTCAAATGGTAAAAGGAGTTCAAGGTAGCTGTAGCCTATCCTTTGAGTAGAAGTGTTTACTTGGGTAGGAAACAGGACTTCAAACATAAGTGTGTCTCCAAACATTGTGTTGAAACTGAACCTCTTATTTTATTTTTAAAGATCATCCCTTCAAAAGTGTATCAGAGAAAATTGTTTGCCAAAATCCCAAATCAAAATGGAACCAGAACCTGTACGAGTATGGTAAGTCCATTTAACAGCACACAATATTCTCAAGGGCACTGAGATTCCCTGCTTTCCATTTTGAAGTTCCTCTTTTCTTATTTTAGTCATTGTCCATTATTTTGGTGAATTGAATTCCTCAAAAGTGAAGACCTTTTGAAAATATGAACCTGGAAAAGAGGACCTTTTAATTAACAGTATTGTGCTTTGATGACATATTCTTCTTAATGAACAATAAGGCCTCTGGTTAACTTGGAGATAGCAAGTACTTGAAATTTTTTGCTATTTTGAATAAAGCACTATCAATTTAATGAGGTTTTACTGCACATACTGTTTTGTCATTTGAAAATCTGAAAGCACACAAAAAAAGTCATCATTAGCCTCACAGAACCTCACGTGCAATAGCTTTCCCTAAATGTGTTTAAGGGACGTATTCTTTTGCCAAAGCCACTTCATATGTGCAGTAAAAAAAAAAAATCCCATTAAAGTACAGGGGCCAGACAAACCAGTCTATAAAATGATGTGATTTTACATTTAATGATTTTCCTCATTTACGAATAATAGAGCATCTAGTTTGCCAGGAAGTCGCAGGTGCTTTGATTAACACACCAATTTCTACATGCTTGGGAAGGCAGTAATAGGGAGCGAGCCCTGGGCTTCTGTGACTTCTGTGATGCTAGGGTCCCTCTTCTCTGACTCACTACAAGTAGCAGCTGCTTGAAAGGCCTCTGCACTTTCAGCTCCCTGCCTACCACTTGCCATCAGCCCACTGCCTTCACCCGCCTCACTCCCTCTCCCTCTGCTGCACTGGCCCTTCAAGAATAGTCCATGCTTAAAGTTCTGCGTGTTCACCTACCCCGCATCCATCCCTTCCCAACCCAGAGCTGACAGATTCACAGGGAGGTGTGGGCCTGTGGAAACAGGGAAGAAGAGAAGTGAGCCATAGGAGTGACCAGAAATTAAAGGTATTTTTCTGTCTCCTACCCAACTCCTATCTAATTTAGAGATGACCGGATACCTACTTCAAATTCAAGAGGTAAGGAAAAGTGCCATTTATTATTAAGGAGAAGGTAGACAGCTCATTTTTTACCAAAAAAGCACTCGATATTACACATCACTGGAGGAATTGTCAATCCTGTCGATACTGTCCAATTATTTTAGCCAAAAAAAAAAAAACACTAAAAAATCTTTTACCTACAAAATAATAAGGTGCTCAACATTGCCTTATTTTATACATAATTAGCCAATTAAGCTAGGTAAAGTTACTAAAAAAATTTTTTTTCGTACTACCTAAAGAATAATTTACATGATTAAACTAGGCTTACTTAAACTATGCCAAAAAGCTCTTAAAAGTGTCTGAAATACATCATTTGGAAGAAAAAAAAATGCATCATCTGGTAATTTGAACTCAAGATAAAATCCTCATGAGTCGTTGGGATAAAACAATGAGTAACAATTTAAACTCCTGGACGGTATTTTTCTCTCACAACCAACTTGCCCAATATTTTGAGGAAAAAAAAAAAAACAGTGTTTCCTCTCATAATGTCTTTTCTGTTGTATTCCTCTTTAAGACAGACCTCATGCTGTCAGGAGAGGTTTCTCTAAGCAAAATGCCATTTCCTTCTAGAACAGACAAAGATTACAGGAACAGTTGGCTGCTAGCCAGTGTCCAAGATAAGGAGAGAAAATCTGGCCAGTCGATGGCTTTTAACCCTCTCCCTCCTTATCTCTTTCTCTTACTTTCCATGGACTGGATTAGTGTTCTCAACCCCTCAAAGCCCCTCTAAGCTTAGGCATAAGGAGACAGAAGCAATGAGCTGGAAACAGCAGATGCAATAGCCTAAAATCCAAAAAGAAGGGAAATCCTTGTCATAAAATCTTTCCAATTACTTAGCAATGATCTCTTCCTCTACAGCAAATGCCCAGCTAGCTTACAGCAGTCTTTTGCCATAAGAAACAAAACTGGCTAGAGGAAGAAACAGGAAAGCTAAAATCCGCTGAACCTGGCCACCGATTGCCAGGTAACTAACAAATTCACTGCTCTTTGGTAAATAGAATAAGAATCCTCAAGGTAAACGAAGGTTGCTAATAGGTGTCAAGTATTTCCATCATTGCCTCCCAAAGCCTGCATATCTCAGAGTACACACACAGGGAAAACCACAGTGACTTGTTCACTCAGCAGGAGGTTTACTATGTCTGAGGAATAATTACTCTACCTGTCTTGTTCTAAAATGTAGAGAAAAACAAGATTGGATTTAGTTTGGTGTTTCAGACGAGAGTGGATTTTTCCCCCTTTTCATCTGTGCTACCACTTTAATGTTAAAAGTTTGATATTTTCATCTTGTTTTAGTGGTGTAGTATTTTTTGTAGTAATTCTCCTAAATGTAAACTATAACTGTATATAAAATGTAAGTGTTTTAGATATGGTGCTAGATATTAGATTGTATGTGTTTGTAGATAGTGTTGTCCTCAAAAATGGGTAGTATGTATATGTAAAGTTAGTTAATAAAATGCATGCAAAATTCTATGTATGACCTACACCTTGGTCAGTTTCTGATGTAGAACATAGTACATTTGTTTTTTTTAATTTATTTTTAAATTGTATACTACAGGATATGTAAAATGGCACCAAAGTGGGGTGGCAGGAAGTGATGACTTTCATTCCTTAAATCCTTGATATGATATATGACAGGTGAGAAGTTATTCCGGTACAATTGGTCATTAGTGTGAACTAATCATCTTGGTTGAAGTCCTTGCTGACAGTTTTCCACAACACACTTGGCACTGGTATGCTGTTTTCTATTCACTGAATATATAGAATGCAAATTTAAAGTAGACCATCCTTCGCCATTAAAAAGGAGGGACTCCAGGATAGGCAAGTGGAGTCTAGCTGGCGGGACGAAAAGAGTACTGCACTCTGAAGATGCAACAGACACCTGACCATGAACCGACGGGATTTGCACTTGGCAGATCCATAATGCGACCATCCATGCCCTCCTAGAGCAGTAACAAAACTCAGAAAAAGGCTGCTCTTTTTTTTCCCCTTTCATTGGTTGTCTGAGAGAGAAGATAGAGTGAGCATGGATGGCTAACTACATAGAGAGGTAGTGGGACTCCTCTATGGGGTCACAGCTACAGTATTTGATAGTTACGGTAGTATATCAATGGGATTTGTGTCAGATAAGAAAAGAAAACTATAAGATGATTTTGTTATATTTTCAGAACAAAATGTTACAACTAAAAAAACTATATATATATACCCTCATTAAACTATTTCTAAAACTGCCTTTAATACCAAATTTTGTGTGCTGCTTTGAAACTGAAAACAAAAAAATGTATTTAATCAATAAACAATTCTCTTTAATATTTTAAAGTTTGAATTTAAAAGTTTCATTTTTCTTTAAAAAAAAGAATTTGTAATTGAAAAGTGCCTTTTCAAAGAATTGTCAAACTACAGTCCTGGGGCCAAGTTCCCACTGGCACAACTTACATTGAGGTGCCCAAAACGGGTAGGCTTTATCCTCCTCCCCTCAGCAAGAAGAGAACCCCACCCACACCCAATCAAATTCACAAATCAACTCTGTTACTTGGGCCAGTAGTCCCAGAGACTCTGCCCAAGGCCAAGTTTCACATATTTGTTGGCTTTAATTGGATCTTTTCTAAAATGGCTACAATGCTTTTTGTTTTTCTTTTGCTGGAAAGGAATAATGGACTCCTACTTGGGGAATGTGGAGAGATTGATGTTTGTGATTTAACTAAGTATTATTAAGTGATGTTTGTGTTTCTCAAATAGGTGCTGTTAATCTGTCCTTGTTATGTTCCTCTTAAATATGCTAAATAAAGTCAATTTTTATGTGTGTATCTGGTTTTTATGACAAGATCCTTCAGGAAACAGTGGTGAGGGAGACACATACCATGATCTCCATCCCTTCTCTTTTGCTTGAATGGAGGAGACAGGGGATGAACAACTAACTGCATTACAAAGTATAATGAAATACATGGGCTCCAATATTTCATATTCCAGTATTCTAATATAAGGAATATGCAGGGGATGGAGGGGGTGGTGAGCAGAAAGGGCTTGCTGAAAGAGCATAAACCTGATCCTCTATGAGTGAAAAGCATTTCAAAAGGAGGGAGGGAGTGAACAGAGAAAATCTGGGGCCAGATGGTTTCTGGGGCTCTCAAATGCCCAACTTTATTCCAAAGACATTGAAGTCTAGGAGCAGGGGTTGGAGGGAGGACAGTGAGTAACATTTGTCTTTAGGAAACAGTACCGCCGAGCACCCAGGCCACTGCCACTGGGCTCCAGCCACTGCTACCCTACCACTCTGGCCCAGGCCACTTCCCTCCACACAACTGAGCCCACCCATCCTGGCCTAGTTCCCACACCTACCTCAGTTCAGCCCCAACTCATCAGGGTTTATAGAACAGGAGGGCAAGAGCACATTCCCTTACGCTCTCCTTTCAGAAAATGGTTATACCTCTATTGCAACCATTAGATGTGAAACGACTGAACACAAATGAGATAGGCAAATATGTCATAAGAGCCCCTAATTCCTATTGAGTCAAAGTACTTGACCTACTAGTAGCTCCTCTTCTGGTACTCTCACTGGTAGCAGTGCAAGGAACTGTATGTCTCCTGCCTCCGAAGTGGTATTTGTGGGCCCACACGGGGAGGCTTAGGGAGCTATTCAGCCCCATTGCAATAAAAGTAAACTGCTCTTCTCCATTTTTCACTCCAAAATCAAGCTAAGTCCTGACTTACTATTTCTTTTTTTTTTTAATATATATTTTTTATTGCATTTTAGGTTTTGGGGTACATGTGAAGAACATGCAAGATTGTTGCATAGGTACACACATGGCAGTGTGATTTGCTGCTTCCTCACCATCACCTATATCTGGCATTTCTCCCCATGCTATCTTTCCCCAGCTCCCCACCCCCTGCTGTCCCTCCCCTAGTTCCCCCCACAGGCCCCAGTGTGTGATGCTCCCCTCCCTGTGTCCATGTGTTCTCATTGTTCAACACCCACCTATGAGTGAGAACATGCAGTGTTTGATTTTCTGTTCTTTTTTTTTTATATATATATACTTTTTATTGCATTTTAGGTTTGGGGGTACATGTGAAGAACATGCAAGATTGTTACATAGGTACACACATGGCAGTGTGATTTGCTGCCTTCCTCCCCATCACCTATATCCGGTATTTCTCCCCATGCTATCCCTCCCCAACTCCCCACCCCCTGCTGTCCCTCCCCTTTTTCCCCCCGACAGACCCCGGTGTGAGATGCTCCCCTCTCTGTGTCTATGTGTTCTCATTGTTCAACACCCGCCTATGAGTGAGAATATGCGGTGTTTGATTTTCTGTTCTTGTGTCAGTTTGCTGACAATCATGGTTTCCAGGTTCATCCATGTCCCTACAAAGGATGCGAACTCATCGTTTTTGATGCCTGCATAATATTCCATGGTGTATATGTGCCACATTTTCCCTGTCCAGTCTATCATCGATGGGCATTTGGGTTGGTTCCAGGTCTTTGCTATTGTAAACTGTGCTGCAATGAACATTCGTGTGCATGTGTCCTTATAGTAGAATGATTTATAGTCCTTTGGATATATACCCAGTAATGGGATTGCTGGGTCAAATGGAAT
>PVKV010028981.1:0-24274 GCA_004027835.1 Alouatta palliata | reverse complement strand
GAAACTCCGTCTCAAAAAAAAAAAAAAGAACTGTGAGGCGACTCATTATATAAATACCAGGCAAAAGGAAAGACAGAAATAACAGAAGAAATATTTAAAATAATGATGGCTGAGTGCAGTGGCTCACGCCTGTAATCCCAGCACTTTGGGAGGCTGAGGTGGGCGGATCATCTGAGGTCATGAGTTCAAGACCAGCATTGCCAACATGGTGAAACCCGTCTCTACTAAAAAATTTTTTAAAAATTACCCAGGCGTAGTAGAGGCGCCTGTAAACCCAGGTGAGGCTGAGGCACGAGAATCACTTGAAGCTGGGAGGCAGAGACTGCAGTGAGCCGAGATTGCAACACTGTACTCCAGCCTGGGCGACAGAGGGAGTGAGACTGTCTCAGAAAGAAAAAAGATAAAGAAAATCAAGGATAAAGAATAAAATATTGAAAGAAGCCAGAAAAATAAAACACCTTATTTATAGAGAAGCAAAGACAAGAACTGTATCTATGTTTTCCTCAGAAACCAGGCAAGCAAGAAGAGAATGGAGTGAAAAAAAAACTGTTGAGAGAAAAAAACCACCAACCCAGAATTCTGTGAAAGTGCAGGAGAAGTTAGCCATGGTGGCTCACACCTATAATCCCAGTGCTTTGGAAGGATTGTTGGAGGCCAGGAATTCAAGTCCAAACAGGCAACATAGCAAGAGCCTGTCTCCACAAAAAGGAAACAAAGATATCCAGGTGTGGCAGCATGCACATGTAGTCCTAGCTACTCAGGAGGCTGAGGCAGGAGGATTCCTTGAGCCCAGGAGTTCAAGATTACGGTGAACTATGATCATGCCATTGCATTCCAGTCTGGGTGACAGAGTGGGAATTTGTCTCAGTGGGGGCAGAAGGGAAAGGGAGAGTGAAGCAGAAATGAAGGCTTTCTCAGACAAACAATAATAATAATAATAAAATAATTCTAACTCCTACCTGCCATCTCTTGTATCATCGTTGTTATTTATTTTACCTATACATAAACATATCCTTAAGCATATAGATATATGTATACACATAAGATATATACCTATGCACAATCAAATGTGTTGTTGCCATTATTATGGAAAACGGTTAGGTTAGGTCAGTTAATAAGAAAAATAAAAGCTTTAACTTTTATTATTACTTATTTCTTCTTTTGTGCCCTTTTCTTTTTTTATGTACATCTCAGTTCTGACCTGTATCAATTCCTTCTTTCCAAATAACTTTTTTTTTGAGATGGAGTTTTGCTCTTGTCGCCTAGGCTGGAGTGACAGAGGAAGATTCCGTCTTGGAAAAAAAATAAAAAATTTAGATTATTTATCAGCCTTTATCCTATCCCCTAGGAATTTTAACAGTTTCTCACCGTATCTAAGTTATTCTCTACTTTATATAGGTTAAGCAGCATTATACCTATTATCTCTCTTACCTTCCCACTAACAGCAATCAGAAAAGTAGGCATATCATCTGTAAATACTGAGTAACTTAATGAAGCCAAAGACATTAGCCCAGCTTGCTTTGAACAGAGACAGAGACTACTTAAGTAGCCTTGTTGGTAGACAAATAGTTGAAATTAAATTAGCTTACTTGGCACTTGCTGCTTGGGAAAAAACAAACCACTAAATTAGCTTTCCAGTTGCTGACGTTTTAAAATACTTCCTAGTTGTAACTGATTTTTATTACATGACATTTGACTGTACCTAGTTGCTAGAGCTATCTATAGAACAAGCAGCCTGGTCTAAGGGAAAATATCCAACAGTTAGAAGAAAACAACAGAGAATCAGAAAGTGAAGCAGAAAATATGAAGGAGTAGCTGCAGACTAGTGGGAGATGGCACAAAAGTAGACACAATTTCGAAGCGTTAGAGATGGATATCTACACAGTTCCCCCTAATCCACTAAATTAGATGGTGCAAGATTCCCTGTGTGTTCACTTTTCCTGTTTAGGGTTTTCTGTGTTACTCCCAGCATTTTGGGAGGCTGAAAAGCAGGAGGATCATTTGAGACCAAGGGTTTGAGATCAGCCTGGGCAACATAGTGATAACTTGTCTCTAAAAACTTTTTTTTTTTTGAGACAGAATCCTGCTCTGTCACCCAGGCTGGAGTGCAGTGGCATGATCTTGGTTCGCTGAAACCTCTGTCTCCTGGGTTCAAGCAATTCTCCTGCCTCAGCCTCCAGAGTAGCTGTGATTACAGGCACCCACCACCATACATGGCTAATTTTTGTATTTTAAGTAGAGGCGGGGTTTCACCATGTTGACCAGGCTGGCCTTGAACTCACCTCAGGTGATCCACCTGCCTTGGCCTCCCAAAGTGCTGGGCTTACAGGCATGAGCCACTGTGCTCGGCCTTAAAAACAATGTTAAAAAGAAGAGGAAGGTAAAGAGAATGCGATTGATTTCTCTGTTTGGCGCTTAATCTGCAAAGCTACAATGACTTGATCCCTTTCTATTAACACCATTAAAGAGGAAAGAAGTCCATTTTTTAATTTACTCTGAAACTTACTGAAAGATCTATTATAAAACAATTTCTATTATCCTGAGTTTTGTTTAAAAAATTTCTCCTGGCCGGGCGTGGTGGCTCACGCCTGTAATCCCAGCACTTTGGGAGGCCGAGGTGGGTGGATCACGAGGTCAAGAGATCGAGACCATCCTGGTCAACATGGTGAAACCCTGTCTCTACTAAAAATACAAAAATTAGCTGGGCATGGTGGCACGTGCCTGTAGTCCCAGCTACTCGGGAGGCTGAGGCAGGAGAATTTCTGGAACCCAGGAGGCGGAGGTTGCGGTGAGCCGAGATCGCGCCATTGCACTCCAGCCTGGGCAACAAGAGCAAAACTCTGTCTCAAAAAAATAAAATAAAATAAAATAAAAAATAAAAAATTTCTCCTTAGCATCAATAAATATATCTAAATGTATTTATATGTTGTTTCAAAATATTCTAAAGCACCCAAGATACTTGCTTAGTAGTAGAATGCTATATTATCTACCATACAAAGGGTAAGCTGTTAAAAAAAAACTATACTTGATAGCTGTGAAAGCTGCCAGTGCCAAAATGGAGTCGCTTAACAGTGGAGTCAGGTGGCCATAAAGGGGAAGCACTCATGCACAAAGGCCTATAGGAGGACTTATCACAAGATATTCCTGCACATAGACCAGCAATAGGACTTACTGTAATAACTTCCTCAAAACTGCAATATTCCAGATAAGCTATCTGCATAAAGACACTTACATAGCAATGACTATCTCCACAATGAACAAATGCCAATTACTACAATGGGCTTCAGTGACCTATGGACTTTGTTTCAAAGCAGCTTTTGCAGACTTCTATTTGTCTTTAAAAATCTCCCCTTTGCTGCGACACCTCGGATATGCCCATGATCCATCACAGCACATATATTCTGTACTGTGGTCCCCTGCTATTCCCCAAAAAATTCTGCTTTGTAGAGTTGATGTCTCTGTCACTCATTTTAGGTGACACAGCTAACCAGAGAAGTTTTAACAAATGGTTAGGTTAGCCGGGCGCGGTGGCTCACGCTTGTAATCCCAACACTTTGGGAGGCTGAGGTGGGTGGATCACCTGAGGTCAGGAGTTCGAGACCAGCCTGACAAAGATGGTGAAATCCCATCTTTAAAAAAAAAAAAAAAAAAATGGTTAGGGTTGAATGGCTGATTATTCAATGTAATTCTCAAGTATTTATATAAATTTTGTCACTTTCCTAGTGTGACCATAAATATATGGTTTCTGCCCATTTGCTGGCACACAGCTAGCTCCTAAAACGCTTAGAATCTCCAAAGTAATGTGTCTTTTTGTATGCTATTGAGATGACTGGTGGCTGGGGGCTCCAGAATAGCTTCAGGATGGGGGTTGGTTGCAGGTAAAGCCACCATGTGATTAGAGGGTTAGAACATTTAGCCCCAACTCCAACGACCTCTGGGAAGGGAAAAAGTGTTTAACAGCCAATGATTTAATAAATGATGCCTACATAAGGTAGCCTCCATAAAACAAAAGAAAGACAGGGTTCAGAGAGCTTTTGGGTTGCTGAATATATGGAGGTGCTAAGGGTGATGCATCCAGACAGGGTATGAAAAAGTTAAACACTCCTTCATACTCTGCCCTATGCATCTACTCCAACTGGGTGTTCCTGAGTTATATTATTTTAGAATAAATGATAACACAGTAAGTGAACTGTTTCCCTGAGTTCTGTGAGCTACTCTAGCTAATTATCAAACCTTAGAAAGGGGTCATGAAAACCTAATTGAACAGAAATCATGGGCAACTTGGAGACCTACTATTTACAATTCGCATCAGAAGTGGGGGGTAGTCTTATGGGACTGAATTCCTAGTTTGTGGGGTCTGTACTAACTCTGGTTAGTGTCAGAATTGAATTGTAGGACACTATGTAGGACACTTGGTACCTGCAGAGAATTAGAAAATTGCTTTGTGTGGGAGAAACCCCTACACATCTGGTATCAAGAGTGAAGTACTGAGAATAGTAGAGGAAAAAAGTTCTTTGTTTTTTGTTTTTTTGTTTCTTTTTTTTGAGACGGAGTTTCGCTCTTGTTACCCAGGCTGGAGTGCAATGGCGCGATCTCGGCTCACCGCAACCTCCGCCTCCTGGGTTCAAGCAATTCTCCTGCCTCAGCCTCCTGAATAGCTGTGATTACAGGCACGCACCACCACACCCAGCTAATTTTTGTACTTTTTAATAGAAACAGGGTTTCACCATGTTGACCAGGCTGGTCTCGAACTCCTGACCTCGTGATCCACCTGCTTCGGCCTCCCAAAGTGCTGGGATTACAGGTATGAGCCACTGTGCCTGGCCTAAAAGGTTTTTTTTCTGTACACATGGTGTAGGTTTGTAATTGACCTTGCTCTTTATTTCAATAAAAATCATTCTTGTAACTCCTTTTCATCACTTTTCTCTCAATGTATTTCATTCAATTGAGTAACAACAACATTACTTTATTACTTAATAACATACTTGCCAGTAGTAGCCCAATAGAACTGAATTATGTATAGTAAAAAGTAATAGATCATTAGTAAGATAAAATGTCAGGATCACTTATTCGGATATCATTGTGGTGCTGAGATATTTTCTCCATGGGATAGCACTATTAAGAACTTACAATTAACCATGTAAGAGGTAACATAAACTTAACATAGTAAAGGGAGGAATTATAGTAAGTTTTTTTCAGATTTTATTCCACCAAGGTTTCAGTGGCAAGAGACACTCAAGATATGCTTAACTTAGCATATCTGAACCATGCTGTCTCTGCCTTCACCCCATTCCTCCTAGATACCCTTTACTCCAGCTATATGCAACTATTTACACAGTAGAGTAGACATGACTGTGTGTTACGTTGTTTCATGTTAACACAACCTCATAGATGCCATTTCCTCAGCATGAACTTCTCTTCTTCATTTAATCAATAACCCTTACTTGGCCCCAAAACTCAGTTAAAACCTTACCTTCCTCAGCAGCCTTCTTCAACACCTTTTCTTCCACTCCTATGCTTTCATGGCACCTTTTAAATTTATTATGTCATAATTATAAATTTATTCACATATTTTTCACTATCTGCAAGATCCTTGTAAGGACATATATTCACCTTTCTTCTCTATCTCAGCTTTCAGAATAGTATAGACCTCAATAATGATTTTTGGTTGTTATTAAAATTATTTCAAATTCTGGTAAAAGTCATAATACTATCAGATCTGATTTCTATGACTCATTATAGATCTGTGCTACTTTGCTATCCTTTAGTGTCTATTGAAAGTCCTCCACAATGATATATTTATTTAGAAAATATTAGATTACTTTTCTAATAATTGGCAAGGGAAGAGGAGAGAACCTTAAGTAACAAAACTTTACTCTGATTTTTACAACAAGAAGTAAACATAATATAGAAATTGCCCATTTTATTAGTCAGTTCTCAATTATTCATAAATATAGATTAATCTATAATACCCTAGGCCCTCTTCCTACTAATGCTCAATAAAAACTGAACAACCCAGAAGCCAGGACTAGGCAGAAAAGTGGTATATTTTTATCTGTGGGTGTCCATGTCAGTGTGGCAGGACAATTTATTAAGATTTTAATTTTCATTTGTTCTCTACTTCTTTTCCCCTTTCCTCATTCTAAACAGGTAACCAGGTCTTCAGATTCCATTATTTACAGAAGATCTGAGTTATGGAGTGGAAAGCAGAAGTTATTTGTAGATAATCTGCCTTTGAACTTTTATTGTCTGGAAGCTTGAGATAAAGGCAAAAGCTTTGAGAACTGTAAGGGAGACAGGGGAATAGCCTGCTAAACCCAACTTGCCCAAATTGGAAAAATGTGTAGCAACACAAGGGATAGTTGTGACCTGAATCCTACTTCTTGGCTGTTCCCCAAGGAAATGACAAAACCTCAAAGAAGATGGCTATATGGAGTATCCTGGGAGCCTGGACTGTAGGTACTGGCGACATACAATCAGCAGAGTTTCTCATGCCCAAGCTTGACCAGAAAGCAGTAATGTCATTAGACTTGAAGCATGAACTTTTTCAATAAGGGTATCAGTCCATGATGGTGATAAGTGCAGACAAGTAGGCCCATCTCTTATTTGTTTTCTTTTTTCCTAAAAGATTCTTAGGTTTTTCTGCTACTCTTGGGTTGGAGAGGACCAAGGAAGGAAAGGAAGAAAGACGTATTCTTTTCTATGTGTTCCCATAATAACTGATATAAATCTTTATTTTACCAGGTTAGGCAATTCAAAGTCAGTTTTAATTTAATTTATAAGAAATAGGCCAGGCGCGGTGGCTCACACCTGTAATCCCAGCACTTTGGGAGGCCAAGGCGGGCAGATCATGAGGTCAGAAGATTGAGACCATTCTGGCCAACATGGTGAAACCCCATCTCTAGTAAAAAATACAAAAATTAGCTGGGCGTGGTGGCACACACCTGTAGTCCCAGCTACTTGGGAAGCTAAGGCGGGAGAATTGCTTGAACCCAGGAGGTGGAGGTTGCAGTGAGCCAAGATCACGCCACTGCACTCCAGCCTGGCGCCTGGCAACAGAGCAAGACTCTGTCTCAAAAGAAAAAAAAATTTATAGAAAATAATTTTAAATTTCTTGCACATATAAATTTGTGACATTATCCAACTAAACATGACAATATGGATCTATATGTTTCTAATATACTTTAATATTTTCCATTGTTCATTATTTATTATTTTTTGCTTCATAATGCCTATATCTGAAAGATTAAAATGTCGGCATTTTGAAAGACTAAGTTTTCCTTTTTGAGAAAGAGTCTTGCTCTGTCACCCAGGCTGCAGTGCAGTGGCACAATCTCAGCTCACTGAAGCCTTTGCCTCCCAGGTTCAAGCAATTCTCCTGCCTCAGCCTCCCGAGTAGATGGGGCTACAGGTGCATACCACTATGTCTGGCTAATTTTTATATTTTTAGTAGAGACAAGGTTTCACCACGTTGAACAGGATGATCTTTAACTCCTGACCTCGTGATCTGCCTGCCTTGGCCTCCCAAAATGCTGGGATTACAGGTGTGAGCCACTGTGCCCAGCAGGATTAAGTTTTTCTTTGAAGCAAAACGATGACAGTTGATTGTTACTGTCAGTAAGTTCATCATTGTAAGTATAATATTGCAAGATAAATTTATAATTTGGATTCAGGAACTGCAAACAAAGCATTAAAGTAGTCAGGAGAAAAAGCAATCTCATTAACTGTTCCCTAGGAAGGCCTATCCATAGACAGAGACAAATGACTTCTGTGGGAAATGCTTCACATACCACATGCTAGATTAAATAAATGATACTTAATGGATATATTTTATTGTTTTTTTTTTTTTTTTTGAGACAGAGTCTCGTTCCGTCGCCAGGCGCCAGACTGGAGTGCAGTGGCGCAATCTCGGCTCACTGCAACTTCCGCCTCCTGGGTTCAAGCAATTCTCCTGCCTCAGCCTCCTGAGCAGCTGGGATTACAGGCGTGCACCACCACACCCAGCTAATTTTTTGTATTTTTAGTAGAGATGGGGTTTCACCATGTTGGCCAGGATGGTCTCGATCTCTTGACCTTGTGATCCGCCCACCTCGGCCTCCCAAAGTGCTGGGATTACAGGCGTGAGCCACCGCGCCTGGCCATATTTTATTCTTAAAAAAAAAAATGGTGAAGGATCCCTAGCATCCTAAATCCACTCATACAATGCAGCATAGCTGGTTTAGCTAAAGAACTTACAAAGGGAAAAAAAAAAAAAAATTTATCTTCCTTTTTTTCTCCCAAAGATCTATAACTTTAAATTGACCGCAACCCTATCTTAGCAGTAAGAATGAAAAATTCTTACCCTCATAGCAGTCTGAAATTTCCAACCAGCATTAAACTATGCAGATATAAGAGCTACTTCTATAACTCTGTATACAGATCTATTATTTTTTCATTTCTTCTCCTTTTCCTCACTTTCCATAATTTAGAACATTCTTTTAATCTTTATTACTAATACATAATTCAATCTGAAATATTAAGCAACATTACAGAAAAGGAATTTTTAGCTGTTATAAAATAATATTTTAATTTTTCATATTTTATTATCTTTACTACTATTTTTTGAGACAAGAGTCTCACTCTGTTGTCCAGGCTGGAGTGCAGTGGGGTTATCTATGGCTCACTGCAACCTCTGCCTCCTGGGTTAAAGTGATTCTCCTGTCCCAGCCTCCTGAGTAGTTGGGACTACAGGCGCACGCCTCCATGGCCAGCTAGTTTTTGTATTTTTAGTAGACATGAGGTTTTACCATGTTGGCCAGGCTGGTCTCAAACTCCTGATCTCAGGTGATCCACCTGCCGCAGCCTCCTAAAGTGCTGGGATTACAGGCATGAGCCACCGCACCCAGCCCATTTTTTATTTTTTAATAGAACATCTCAGTAGTTATGTAATCAAAAAATGCAATGCAGTTTGTTCAAAAGGGGAAGAACACTGATAGTTTAGTTTTCTGACTATTGATCAAAGTCAAGGCAGTGGCTCATGTTGATCATAATCACAATTTTTTATGATGATGATATTTCTAGTGAATATCTTCCCCCTTGATTATAAACAACATCAAACTTTGAAAAAGAACCAAGATTTGAAGAGATTAGATAAGCATACAGCAGAAAAATACATGCATTCATTCCCAAAATGAAAACATCATGCTGTGGCATGATGTGGTGGTTAAAGCCTGGATTTTGGAATCAAATTGCTTGGATCTGCTACTTACTAGCTATGTGATTTGGGCGGGTCACCTAATCTCTCTGTGTCTTAGTTTCCCAATCTGTAAAACAGGGAAAATAATATTTATCTCACAGGATAGTTGTGAGGTACATATTTATATTTATATTTAGTGCTTAGAATAACATCTGGCACACTGCATGCCCTATAGAATAAAGTTCAAGATGAGCATAAACTAGATTCAGCAATCCACTCCCAAGCATAACTAGAGAAAATTTATGTATGTGCATAAGAAGACATTAACAAGAACATTCATTGCCACATTGTCTGTAATAGCCCCAAACTGGAACAAAATGACATCAATAAGGAAACAGGTTAAAGAAACTATAGTACAGGTATATCTCAAAGCTACTGTGGGTTCAGCTCCAGATTACCATAATAAAACAAATACTGCTTTATTGCAAAATAAAAATATTACAACAAAGTATATTACAAACATTATGGTTTCCCAGGGCATATAAAAGTTATGTTTACATTATACTGTAGTCTATTAAGTGTACAACAGCATGATGTCAAAAAAATGTACATACCTTCATTTAAAAATACTTTATTGCTGCCGGGTGCGGTGGCTCACGCCTGTAATCCCAGCACTTTGGGAGGCCGAGGTGGGTGGATCACGAGGTCAAGAGATCGAGACCATCCTGGTCAACATGGTGAAACCCCGTCTCTACCAAAAATACAAAAATTAGCTGGGCATGGTGGCATGTGCCTGTAGTCCCAGCTACTCGGGAGGCTGAGGCAGGAGAATTGCTTGAATCCACGAGGCGGAGGTTGTGGTGAGCCGAGATCGCGCCACTGCAATCCAGCCTGGACAACAAGAGCGAAACTCCGTCTCAAAAAAAAAAAAAAAAAAAAAAAACTTTATTGCTAAAAAATGCTCACAATCATCTAAACCTTCAGAGTGTGATAAGCTTTTTGGTGGTGGAAGGTCTTGCTTCCAAATTGATGGCTGCTGACCGATCAAGGTGGTGATTGCTGAAGGTTGGAGTGACTGTAATAATTTCTTAAAATGAGACAACAGGCTGGGCGGGGTGGCTCACACCTGTAATCCCAGCACTTTGGGAGGCTGAGGCGGGTGAATCATGAGGTCAGGAGTTTGAGACCAGTCTGGCCAAGATGGTGAAACCTCGTCTCTACTAAAAAATACAAAAATACTAGCCAGGCTAGGTGGCAGGCACCTGTAATCCCAGCTACTCACTAGGCTAAAGAGAGAGAACTGCTTGAACCTGGAAGGTGGAGGCTGCAGTGAGCTGAGATTGCTCCACTGCACTCTAACCTGGGAGACAGAGCAAAGACTCCGCCTCAAAAAAAAAAAAAAAAAAAAAAAGAGACAACAGACAACAATGAAGTTTGCCACACCTACTGACTCTTCTTTTTATAAAAGATTTCTCTGTAGCATACAGTGCTGGTTGACAAAATTTTGCCCATAATCGAACTTCTTTCAAAATTGGAGTCAATCCTCTCAAATTCTGCCACTGCTTTATCAACTAATTTTAGTCCTTACCTACTAAACAACTGCAACCAACCACTTTACAGGGTTTTCCCGTCTGTCAGTTTTACAGAAGCCTCCCCACTGCACTCCAGCCTGGGCAAGAAGAGTGAAACTCCATCTCAAAAAAATTTTTTTTATTTAATTTCAACTATGTGTTAGTCCCTGTGTTGATCACTAAGGATACAGAGGTAAATGAGAAAAGGTCCTTGTCATTATGGAGCTCACAGTCTAAAGAATCTTGGCAAAGAATTAACACAAAATGTGAAAAATATTATAAAAGACATGTACACAGGGATATGAGATCATACTCAATGACTATTTAAGAGAGCTGGAAACGGTTTCTGAGATAGGATAACATCCAAGCAGGGAGCTGAATAGTTACAATACAGATAGAAAAGATAGAAAGGAGATTAAAATGCATTCTGTTAAAAAGACAGAACAGATAGAAAAGAGATTAAAATACATTCCAGGCAGGAATGAAAAAAAATTCATGTATAAATATGTATGTATGTTTATATACACACATAAATACAGTTGATCCTCATTATTTGCAAGGTCTATATTTGCAAATCCACAGTCACTAAAATTTATTTGTAACCCTAAAGTCAATACTTTCACAGTCATTTATGGACATGTACAAAGTGTCAAAAATTTGATTTACCTGAAGCACGCACTCCCAGCTCAAGTCAAACAAAGTGATGTTTGTTCTGCCTTCTCATTTTAGCTCTCAGGGTGTCCTTTTCTCACTCTCTTTCATGCTATTTTTCACATTTTTATGCTTTGTGCTAGTAATTTTGCTGTTTACAATGGTCCCTATGCATAATGCTGATATGCTACCTAGTATTCTGATGCATAAGAAGATTATGAGGTGCCTTATGAAAAAAATAGTCATGTTAAACAACTTTAACTCTTTAGTCCTGTTGGCCTGAGTTCAGTGTTAATGAATCAACAGTACATATTAAATAAGGTATCTTTAAACAAACACACATCAAACAAGGTTGTATTGACTGGTTAATAAAAATGTCATGAACAGAGGCTCACAGGAACCTAACCCTCTATTTCCTCTAGGAGCAATGCTTCTATATTCACTGATTCAGTATTTGTGGTAACTCTACAGATCCTAACTACTGTAAATTGAGAAGCAACTGTATGTGTGTTTATTTACTAATTAACAAATGTTTCTTTGAATAAAATTTATTTATAGAAACCACTGATTACTTTGATTAGATACGCATAGCATACTGCCTCATCCTGAATAAGTAATGAATAATCAACTATACTGAAGATAACTGACAGTTTATTATGCATAGCCTTTAAAACCATCACTTTAAGAACAAGCATAGTATTATGAGGTATTTTGAGGTTTCTAGTAAGGGTAGTAATATCTCACATAAAGATAACTATATACTTGCAAACACATAAGAGTAAGGTAGAAATTTACAGAACTAGATATGGTATAATTTTACCAATTGAGCATTTCTACTAAGTATAATTGTGAATAGTGGCAAAAGCAGTACAGTAAAAACTGCAGTAGAAAAATATCTAAAATTATATTTAAAAAGCTTTCCTCATCAACAGAATTGAACTGTCATTTTCCAAAAATGATTCCAATGAGTAAATACCATATAATCTCCCACACATACGTTTGCTTATTATAATGAAAAAGAAGCAGGTAATATCCTTAAGCAGTTAAGTTGGTATAAGGTTAATCTTTATAGAAAAATAGAATAAGCAAGTTATACAATTTAATATTAGGTCTTGATAAAGACTTTTTAACATTAACACTTCTATTATAATGATTCTAATAACTTTGAAGAATGTAATCCAAAATTTCACATTTCCTTTACATTAAAATAGAGAAAATGAAAAAAGAAATGAACTTAAAAGAACACATAGACCTTGAAATCATGATTGAGAATGATGCTATAAATCCATACCTGTTTAAAATGTTAAATTTTAAATTCATAATGACACTTTTACTATCTCTTGCTGAATGGTCCGTACCTCTTAAATGACATTCAACTATCTAATAATTAAGAGCTACATATTATGCACTTTAAATATCCATTTGTAGTTTTGGAAGATAACTGTCAGAAACTGATGAGGTTGGCAATGCCAAAAGTTTTTTGCTGGTTTCAAATTCTATTTTAAAACATAGGAAATAAATGAGGGTAAAAATCATTGTTTAAAGAGAAGAGTCTCAAAGAGAACAAGACATCAATTTTCCATAATGCAAGAAAAAAATAAAAAGAGAAGTTTTCACTGTACGTATAGTGGGTAATTGTAAAGCCAGTTCAATGGATACCATTTATTTATAGCCAATGCTTAAATTTGTATCTTCCAGTCAGATCTCTCTTCTGAACTTCAGGTTCTTATATCCAGTCATACATGCTCAATATTTCCTCTTGAATAGCCACCACAATCTTAAGCATCTAAAACCAATCTCTTGATTTTTCCCTTTAAGCTTGCTCTTCTCCATCTTAGTAAGTGGCAATTCCATTCTTCCAGTTGCTCAAGTCAAAATCTTTGGATTTATCCTTCCTTGATTCTTCTCTTCTCATACACTACATAAACAAAACCTATTGTTTCTTCTCTCAAAATATATCCAGAACCTGACCACACTTATGACTGCTTCCAAGACTACTTCCCTGGTCTAAACATCATTTCTCACCTGGACATCTAACTACTACCAATTATTTCCCCTTTTCTACCTTCTTTCCTCATACTCTAGTCTCCACACAGCACCCAGAGTGATCCATTAAAAATGCACATCAGATCATGTCCTTCCTCTGCTCAAATCCTGTATTGCCTTCCCATCTCATTTAGGGAAAAATTCAAAATCCTGACCATGGCTTACAAGACCCTACTTGATCTAACACCCTGCCAGCTCTCTGATTTTGTTTTCTAACACTATTCTTTCACTTTTGCTTCAAGTCATACAAATCTCTCTGCCATTCCTCAAACCTGCTGGGCATTCTCTTACCTGTCTGTACACTTACTGATTCCTGTCTCAAAAGCTTTTCACCTAGATAGCCACATCATTCATGCCTTCACTTATTTCAGATCTCTACTTTTAAGAATAAAAATCAGATTTCTACTTAACCTTACCAGAGAGCCCTTCCCTGATCATCTCATTAAAAAACAGCAAACTCCTATGCACCTCCACCTCATTCCTCAAAAAGAGGGGCCTTCTGGGTTTTTGTTCACTGTTGTAATCCTAGGAAGAGTACCTGGCATATAAAAGGTACTCTCAAAGATTTGGTGAGTTAATGAATGAAACAAATTCAAATACAGTAATTATCTTTAAAAGAAGGCCTCACTTATGAGGTCAACAAACCTAAATTTCCATAAATTAATAATTAAATGCTATAGGAATTTTGTTTAAATTTGCTAGCTAGGATGCACAGAGTTTTATATATGTGGTGGTCACATTTTTAGCCTCAGGCAACTACTAACTTTCTTTGTCTCCATAGATATGCTCTTTCTGAACCTTTCATATGTAATCTTTTGCATGTGGCTCTTTCATTTAGCATAGTATTTTTGAAGATCATAGATATTGAAGCATACATTGTTTGTTCTTTTTAATTGCTTAGTAGTATCCCACTGTAGGAATGTTTAGAGTGTACCAAACGGACCTTATCTTTCTTGTGTGTCAGAGAAGAGGAATCCTCAATTAATGCCAGTAATTCAAGCTAGCAAAGGGAAAAGGGGAAGAAAAAGAAAATGGAATTATGGCTGAGTGAAGTCTGTTTCTAGCAGAGAGGGGGGAAAGTCAAGCTCCAGCACATTAACCATAAGTAGAGGAACCTGGCCTGGCTGTGGGAATGCAAACTCTTTCCATTGGATTCTATGACCTGAGTTTGTTCATTACCACTTGCTTGTTATAAAGAGGAGGGTGTGGTCATGGCAGCCATACATCTATATGAAGAAATCTGGCCTACTTTTTCCAGGTGTAATAGGGAATGCCAGCCACTCATTATAAAAATTACTGTATAGTTAAGGCCAGGCGTGGTGGCTCACGCCTGTAATCCCAGCACTTTGTGAGGCAGAGGCGGGTGGATCACCTGAGGTCAGGAGTTCGTGACTAGCCTGACCAACATAGTGAAACCCCGTCTCTACTAAAAATATAAAAAATTAGCTGGGCGTGGTAGCAGTGGCCTGTAATCCCAGCTACTCGGGAGGCTGAGGCAGGAGAATCACTTGAACCCGGGAGGTGGAGGTTGCAATGAGCCGAGATTGCACCATTGCACTCCAGCCTGGGCAATAAGAGCAAGACTCTGTCTCAAAAAGAAAAAAAAAAATAGTATAGTTAAATGCAATGATAAAATATTTTAAAATAACATTTATCTGACAACTTCTGTCAAAAAGAAAAGGGAGATCAAGCATATGTATTTCTCTGCTCCCGTAATAAAAAGATGGCAACATAATTTAAAAGGTTTAATTCCTCAAGGACAATCAAACAGAAGAGACAATGCATGGTATTTTTTACAGTGGATAACATATTTTTAGAAAAGGGAGAGCAAATGGAGGAGTGGTATCTCATTTATTATGGTGGAAGAAGCTATAACCATGGGAAATTGCAAAGGGGGACACTAGTGAGAAGAAAGTCAATTTACCCACAAAGAATGTGGGAAAGCCTCTGACCTTGGAAGTACCAAGTGGGTAAAGAGGAAGCACAAAGTGAAAAACCAGGATAAGAGTCTGTGTATGTGAGCAGTTGATTCTCTTCCCTACTCCCATGTGTAGAATGCCAGCAGCTAAGTGCACACACCCCAAACTTGGTGAGGGAATGACAGTTTGACCTCTAGAGAAATTGAAAAGGGGTGTTCCAGACTTGAGGACACTACGCAGAATAGAGAGCAGAGGTAGGACAGATAGATAGAAAAAAAAAAAGGGATTTATTGAAATACCAAAGGGTGGGACTTAATTCCTCTACCCACTCTCCCACTCCACCTTACCAGTGACCTGAAACACTTGTACTTTATTGCCCAGGAGAGAAACTGTAAGTCTTTTTGGAGGCACTGCACAATCTGATAGAAAAGGTCCTCTTCATAATAATTATGTCCATCCTAACACTCAAAAGTAAGGCTTATTCCTTACTTACTCCACAATTAGTTTTATTCCTAAAGAGCTTTTAATAAATTTAAAATAAATATGTACAAACTACCAAAGGTCATTGAACATGTGAGAAAATCCCCTAACATGAAAGATTAAAATCAGATGTTAAAAGAGCTATTTGATATTTAAAATAAGATTGGATTTTTTTTTTTTTTTTAATAAAGATGGGGTTTCACCACATTGGTCAGGCTGGTCTTGAACTCCCAACCTCAGATGATCCGCCCTCCTTGGCCTGCAAAGTGTTTGGATTACAGGCGTGAGCCACCACGCCCGGAGAAAATAAGATTGTTAAAAATGAGACATTAAACAGAGGTTACAATAATCCCCAGGAAAGTATAACTACACATGAGATTAAAAGTATGAAAGAAAAATAAGATAATTCAAGGATTAATCTAAGGAGATTAATATTTCACTAGCAGGAGTTCCAGGAAAGTAAGACAGAGAAAAGAGAGGAAAGACAATATTAATAATGAATATTTATTAAAGGTATACTATGTGCAAGGCATTGCTCTAAGTCCTTTACATAAGTTAATTTTAGTTAACTAATTAATTCTCTGGTCACCTTACAAAGTAGGTATTATCGCCTGTGTTACAGATGAGGAAAATAGGAATGTAGAGATTAATCTAATAGCTAGTGAGTGGCAGAATCAGAGTTCAAACCCTGATTGGGTCTGGTGCTATAACTCACACTCTCAACTACTATGTACTGCAGCCTCTCTATCAAAGAAATAACATAAGAGACTCACAGGGTAAGAGGGAAGATTTAATATGTATATTCAATGTACTCCTTTCAGAAACCCTACTAAAACAAAAATTAAGGCAAACCTTAAGATACATAATCCCAAAGGGTAAGGAGGAAAAGAGAAGAAGAAAAAAAGCAACAGATTTTTGTAAATCAGAAAGTAGATGACAGAGTGGTAACTGACTTAGCAGACCAGAGAGAGCCAAGTCCTAAACTGGCAGTGAGGAAAGCTGAGTGAGCCAAGTCCTAAACTGACAGTGAGGAAAGCAATATACACCACAGAATCCTCTAAAGGCATAAGAATTGGCAAGATTACGGACCTGCAGAACTGAGGGTAAGTGGGGAGTGGAATGGATAAAATAAGAAAAATTGGATGAAAGATATTTAAGAAGCTGTTAGATCCTTAGATTTCCTTCCTCCATTCCACATCTCCAGGTGACCTTCTCTCCCTAACAACTCAATCACAGCAGAAGTCTGCATCTTACTCCCTGCAGAGGATAAAATGACATCCCTTGATTAGAAGATACCAGGTACAGTTGAGGATGCAGGTATTATTCTGAATAACAAGGAGACTAAGTGACCCTATGCATAGGTGAATGCTGAATTCTAGGATCAGAAGCCCTCTTCTTCCTCTCTATTGGGCTAGACTAACAGAAGGTTACCTAACAGAAGGTAGGTACTAACAGAAGGTTACCTAACAAATGTTCCAAATGACCTCTACTGTAGGTCATCCTACAGTAAAACTCAAAATCTACAAGTCCCATCCATGCACTTAGGCTTCCCAATTGGCTTTTATTCACCTATCTTTACTTAAGAACAGACAGCTAAGAATTACTAGACACCTAAAGAAAGCCTATATTTGGAATATAGAGACCAAAATTAAATAAAGAAAAGAAAGCAATCTGGTAGAAAGGAAGTATCCAAGCAGAAGAAAACGTTAGGGAAAAAAAATTATTTCCAAGAGATACCTGTAACAAACAAAATTAAAAAAAAAAAAAAACATTCAGCACACAAAGAGTCTCTCTCTGTCGTCTAGGCTAGAGTGCAATGGCACGATCTCGGCTCACTGCAACCTCTGCCTCCTGGGTTCAAGTGATTCTCCTGCCTCAGCCTCCCAAGTAGCTGGGACTACAAGTGTGCACCGCCACACTCGGCTAATTTTTGTACTTTTTTTTAGTGGAGACAGGGTTTCACCATATTGGTCAGGCTGGTCTTGAACTCCTGACCTCGTGATCCACCTGCCTCAGCCTCCCAAAGTGCTGGAATTACAGGCGTGAGTAGAAACACTTTTATAAATTATAAATGTAATAACAAAAAATGAAAATCTTAAGAGAAGGATAAAGTTGAGGAAATCTCAAAAAGAACAGAGTAAAAAAAACAGAAAGAAAAAATAGCAGAGGAGAATATCAGAGAATTTTGATGATCAGCAGAAAACCTTAACTGTCCATCAGTTCAGTATGGTTAAATAAACCTCTGTGGAACATTATGAAGTGGTTATTTTAGTTAAATAGTAGTATGGCTACAGAAAGACCTCTACATTTCATTAACTGAAAAACAATGCAGGCCAGGCTCTGTGGCTCACATCTGTAATCCCAGCACTTTGGGAGGCCGAGGCCGGTGGATCACTTGAGGTCAGGAGTTCGAGACCAGACTGTCTAACATGGTGAAACCCCATCTGTACTAAAAATATAAAAATTAGCCAGGTGTGGTAGCACACGCCTGTAATCCCAGCTATTCGGGAGGCTGAAGCAGGAGAATAGCTTGAACCCAGGAGGCAGAGGTTGCAGTGAGCTGAGATTGCGTCATTGTACTCCAGCCTGGGCAACAAGAGCAAAACTCCATCTCAAAAAATGCAAGATGCTAAAAATATAGACAGTATGACCCCACTTATATGAAAGGTAGAAAATCCCCCTACAAACCATATGTTTCTTTCTTTCTTTTTTTTTTTTTTTGAGACAGACTCTTACTCATCACCAGGCGCCAGGCTGGAGTGCAGTGGCGTGACCTCGGCTCACTGCAACCTCCGCCGCCAGGGTTCAAGCAATTCTCCTGCCTCAACCTCCCGAGTAGCTGGGACTACAGGCACGTGCCACCACGCCCAGCCAATTTTTTTGTATTTTTTAGTTGAGACGGGGTTTCACCATGTTGACCAGGATGGTCTCGATCTCTTGACCTCGTGATCCGCCTGCCTCGGCCTCCCAAAGTGCTCGGATTACAGGCGTGAGCCACCACGCCTGGCTCCATATGTTTCTTTATATAGAAACTAGTATGTAAATATACAGAAAAAGATTTTGAATGAAACATATCAAAGTAATGATTTCTGGAGAGGAGAATAAGATAGAAGAGGAAAGGAAAAAGGTAACACTTTGCTTTTTATTTCTCTTTTTTTTTTTGCTTTGAGACAGGGTCTCACTGTGTCATCTTGGCTGTAGTGCAGTGACATGACCATGGCTCACTGCAGCCTCAACCTCCCTGGACTCAGGTGATCATTCCACCTCAGCCTCTCAAGTAGCTGGGACTACAGGCACAGGCCACCAAGCCAGGCAATTTTTTTTTTTTTTTTTTTTTTTTTTTTTTTTTTGAGACAGGGTTTGGCTCTGTCACCCAGGCTGAAATGCAGTGGCACAGTCTCGGCTCACTGCAACCTCTGTCTCCAGGCTCAAGCCGTCCTCCTATCCCAGCCTCCTGAGTAGCTGAGACTACAGGTGGACACCATCACACCTGGCTATTTTTTGTATTTTTTTATAGAGATGGGGTTTTGCTATGTTGCCCAGACTGGTCTCAAACTCTTAGGTTCAAGGAGATTCACCTGCCTCGGCCTCCCAAAGTGCTGGGATTACAGGCATGAGCCACTGAGCCCACCCTCCTGTATTTCTATTTTTGGAAGTTTTTGCAATTAAAGTGTTTTCATGTATGACACTTGTGTATGTTTTAAAAGAAAAAGAAAAAGAAGGAAAGGGGGAAATGAAAAGCAGAATAAAAAGGATTGGTATAATCTCTGGATAGCAGGTGAATATTATCCTTAATTAGGATTACAAAAACAATGCAAGACTAAACAAAACAAAACAATAATGACTTTACTTGCTGTGTAACGTTCTACTTGCTGAGTAGACAAAGTTATCTAAAAAATTTAACACAGAATAAAATATACAAGAAATAAACATTGCATGTTGTTTGTATATATTACTGACATATACATAAACTTAGGTATCACAAGTTGTGGACCATCACCAGCTTAAAAAAAAAAAATTACTTGAGCTCAGGAGTTCGAGACCAGCCTAGGCAATATGGTAAAATCCCAATATACCAAAAAGAATTAGCCAGGAGTGGTGGCATGTGCCTGTGGTCCCAGCTACTCATGATACTGAGGTGGGAGGATCAGCTGAGCCCTGGATGTCGAGGCTGCGGTGAGCTGAGATCGTGCCACTGCACTCCAGCCTGGGCAACAGAGTAAGATCCCCTATCAAAATAAAACAAACAAACTCTTTTGCAACAGAATCAGAGGAAAAATTTTCTCCTTACAATTATACTTCTTTTCTTTTCTTTTTTTTTTTTTTTTGAGACAGAGTTTCCCTCTTGTTGCCCAGGCTGGAGTGCAATGGCACGATCTCGGCTCACCGCAACCTCCGCCTCCTGGGTTCAAGCAATTCTCCTGCCTCAGCCTCCTGAGTAGCTGGGATTACAGGCGTGCGCCACCATGCCCAGCTAATTTTTTGTATTTTTAGTAGAGACAGGGTTTCACCATGTTGACCAGGATGGTCTCGATCTCTTGACCTCGTGATCCACCCGCCTCAGCCTCCCAAAGTGGTGGGATTACAGGCATAAGCCACCGCGCCCGGCTTACAATTATACTTCTTAAGAAGTCTGTGAATATAGCCAAAATATTACATACATGTTCAGGAGATATCATCAGATTTTCCCTGAAAGATTGTTTCAGACTCTCACTGCTCTATTCTGGTAAAGTTCTTATGTTTATACATCTTAGGTGTAAAATTCTGCAGGAAACTTCATATTCCAAATCCTTTCAAGAAAACATGAATCTTCCATTTAAGCTGAAGGAGTTAAAAATATACCACTAAGACATATTGACTATTTTGAATTAAAGGCACTTGAAAAACAGCAGGTGCAAAAAGACCATCCTAACCTCTTTTCTGTTTTCTAAAAGCAGGAGATGAAATTCCTATGTGAAAGACACCCTCACTATACCAAAAGGAATAACACCCTTATCCTCAAGGATGAAGTTGAAACCAAAAGAATTCTGTACAGACCTTGTTAAAATAACTCTTATCTTTTAAGCCTCCCCACACAATTTAGCTGCTTTTTCAGAGCTACTATTTTTGTCTAATTCAGAATATCAATGATTGACTTTAACTTTCTTTGGGTCTTCATTTCCTTAGGAGAGCTCCCATGCCATGTAAAATGTGTATTAAATAAATTTGTATGTTTTTCTCCAGTTAATGTCTTATGTCAATTTAATTATCAGGCCCAGCTGGAACCCTAAGAGGATAGAAGTGGAGTTTTGCCATTCCTACAAAGCCCAAGGGTTCTGGAAATACGTGTGTGGATAAAGTTGAAGCCCAAATATTTTAAAAGTTAGTTTATGTCAGCACCTAATCTTTTTTTCCTAAATGATATCCTAATTTTAGGTTTTAACTTCATGGTCAAAAAATACAGAGTTAGCCGGGCGCAGTGGCTCACGCCTGTAATCCCAGCACTTTGGGAGGCTGAGGCGGGCGGATCACCTGAGGTCAGGTGTTTGAGACCATCCTGGTCAACATGGTGAAACCCCGTCTCTACTAAAAATACAAAAATTAGCTGGGAATGGTGGCACGTGCCTGTAGTCCCAGCTACTCGGGAGGCTGAGGCAGGAGAATTGCTTGAACCCAGGAGGCGGAGGTTGTAGTGAGCCGAGATCGCGCCATTGCACTCCAGCCTGGGTAACAAGAGCGAAACTCCGTCTCAAAAAAAAAAAAAAAAAAAAAAACAGAGTTAACAATTAGCCACACACAGTGGTATACACTTGTAGTTCAAGCTACTATGGAAGCTAAGGTAGGAGGATTTCTTGAGTCCAGGCGTTTGATCAAGTTCAACCTGGAAATATAGTGAGACCATGTTTTTTATATATACACACAATATTACACTTATAATACTGCATATAACTATTATATACAATATTGTATATAATATATATACAATATTATATTTATAATATTATATATGTATTTTTTTATTTTTAAATTTTTTTCTCTTTCATCACCTATTCAGAGAATAAATATTGTATATATGTATGTGGAGATAATAAGACACTACAAATAGCCTTTTGCTTCAAAGTTATTAAAAATAATATATTGGTCAGACGCAGTGGCTCCCAGCACTCTGGGAGGCCGAGGAGGGCAGATCACGAGGTCAGGAGTTCAAAACCAGCCTGGCCAACATGGTGAAACCCTGTCTCTACTAAAAATACAAAAAAATAGCTGGGTGTGGTGGCAGGTACCTGTAATCCCAGCTACTTGGGAGGCTGAGGCAGGAGAATCACTTGAATCCAGGAGATAGAGGTTGCAATGAGCTGAGACCGTGCCACTGCCCTCCAGCCTGGGCAACAGAGCAAGACTCCCTCTAAAAAACTGTATGTGTGTGTGTGTCTTTGTTTGTGTGTATGTCTGTGTTCCTAATTCTGTGAGCAAACACTCTGATGCTTTGATGTGCATTTTGTGATACAGAATATGCAATTAAGATCCTTCTCTAAAAATTCTATTCAATATAGAGTAAACTGAGTAGTCTAAAGACTAAAATGCCTTTATTCTTAAAAAAAAAAAAAAAAAAAAAAAAACACTAAAATGCCTCCTAGTTGTCAAATTCCAATGTCTGGATTATTGCAGAGACATCCTACTGTCATCTCTAGCAAAAGCCCTGAAGGACAAAAGGAGGGAAAATACATGGCAAGGTGAGGAAAATAAAATCATTAAAGTTTAACATCTCGTTTGGATAATTTATTAGTTTCATATTACCATTTCTTAATCTAGTAACAAAATTCAACTGAATTACTTAGAGAAGAAATGAATTAAACATCATCCTTTATTTTGTTCCCTAAATTAGAACAGCAAGTTAGTTTTCTTTAGAATTTTCTAGGCTATATTTTATAACACTCTAAACTAACCTTCCAATTCATAAAATATTCTTAGTTTTTAAATGATTATCTATTCTGGCCAGGCATGGTGGCTCATGCCTGTAATTCCAGCACTTTGGGAGGCCAAGATGGGAGGATCACCTGAGGTCAGGAGTTCAAGACCAGCCTGGCTAACATGGTGAAACCTCATTTCTACTAAAAATATAAAAAATTAGCCAGGTGTGGTAGCATACGCCTGTAATTCCAGCTATTCAGGAGGCTGAAGCAGGAGAATTGCTTGAAGCTGGGAGGCGGAGGTTGTAGTGAGCCAAGATCGTGCTACTGCACTCCAGCTTGGGCAACAAGAACAAAACTTCGTCTCAAAAAAAAAAAAAAAAAAAAGATCATCTATTTTATATTTGCCATTTGTTTCTTTCCCTAGATGGCAGATTAAGTTGTTTTTTTTTTCTCTGAATTTAGTAAACTGATGGCTTACTTGACATTTATCATTACAAACACAAACAACTAATGTAAAGCCACTCTTTCCTTATTTGGAAGTTTAGTCACAAGAAGTTATTTCCCCTTTCACGCTTTTATTTTTTATTTTCTTATTTTTATTTTTTCCTTTTCCTTTTTTTTTTTTTTTTTTTTTTTTTTTTTTTTTTTTTTTTTTTTTTTTTTTTTTTTTTTTTTTTTTTTTTTTTTTTTTTTTTTTTTTTTTTTTTTTTTTTAAAGGGCTTGGAGCAGAGGATTCGTGGACTCTGGGCAGTCACAGGCTCTGGCCTATTTTTTACTTTTCAATTTTTATTTATTTATTTTTTGTTTGGAGACAGAGTCTCCCTCTGTTGACAGGCTGGAGTGCAATGGCACTATCTCGGCTCACTGCAACCTCTGCCTCCGGGGTTCAAGCAATTCTCCTGCCTCAGCGTCCCCAGTAGCTGGGACTACAGGCGCACACTACCACGCCCAGCTAATTTTTGTATTTTCAGTAGACACAGGGTTTCACCATTTTGGCTGGGATGGACTTGAACTCCTGACCTCATAATCCGCCTGTCTCAGCCTCCCAAAGTGCTGGGATTACAGGCATGACCCACCAAGCACTGTCTACTTTACTCTTTTTAAACAGAACCATAGCTTATAATATTTTTTTAGTTTTTAAATAACAGCTTCACTAAGGTATAATTCACATATCAAATTCTTATTTATGGATCCTCTTACCATAATCCCTCTTTCAGCTATCACTTAATCACTCAAAGAAAATATTTCTCATTGTTTAATTTGTGAGCTATTAACCTCAAGAATAGTAATGCATTTGCAAAAGATAGTGGAGAGTTTTTTTTTTGTTTTGTTTTGTTTTGTTTTTTTGAGACGGAGTTTCGCTCTTGTTACCCAGGCTGGAGTGCAATGGCGCGATCTCGGCTCACCGCAACCTCCGCCTCCCGGGTTCAAGCAATTCTCCTGCCTCAGCCTCCCGAGTAGCTGGGACCACAGGCACGTGCCACCATGCCCAGCTAATTTTTGTATTTTTAGTAGAGACGGGGTTTCACCATGTTGACC
>PVKV010028980.1:0-24236 GCA_004027835.1 Alouatta palliata | reverse complement strand
TCCAAAATGTTTTTTTTTTTTTTTTTTTATATATATACTTTTTATTGCATTTTAGGTTTGGGGGTACATGTGAAGAACATGCAAGATTGTTACATAGGTACACACATGGCAGTGTGATTTGCTGCCTTCCTCCCCATCACCTATATCTGGTATTTCTCCCCGTGCTATCCCTCCCCAACTCCCCACCCCCTGCTGTCCCCCCCCCTTTTCCCCCCCACAGACCCCAGTGTGAGATGCTCCCCTCCCTGTGTCCATGTGTTCTCATTGTTCAACACCCGTCTATGAGTGAGAATATGTGGTGTTTGGTTTTCTGTTCCTGTGTCAGTTTGCTGAGAATGATGGCTTCCAGGTTCATCCATGTCTGTTTTGACTATTCTAAGTAATTTTGATTTCCTTATAAATATGAAGCCAGCTTGTCTATTTCCTTAAAACTGTTAGTGTTTTATCTAGGAGAATTGACATCTTAATGATATTGAGTCTTAACAATACTGATCCAATAAATTGGTATGTCTTTTTATTTCTTTAGTTCTCATTTAGTACATTTCAGCAATGTTTTATGGTTTTCAGTGTAGAGGTCTTAGGCATTTAAAAATTATCTGTAAATATTTTCATGTTTCTGGATGCTATAGAAAATGATAATAAAAATTTTATTTTCCAGCATATAGAATTACAATTGCTTTTTGGATTTGTTTACTAAAACCTTGGTAAATTCATTTAGTTTTAGTACCTGTTTTGTAGTTTTCTTTCTACATATACAACACTGTCTTCTGAGATTAATGACAGTTTTTTCTTTCTTTTCCATTTGATATGCTTTTATTTTTTCTCTTCTTGCTTAATTATATTTACTAGAACTACCAGTAGAATATGGAATAAAAGTGGTGAGAACAGACTTAAATTGCCTTGTTCTCAATCTTAGGGAAAAAATCATTCAGTCTTTCACTATTAAGTTTGTGATAGCTGCAGGCTTTTCATAGAGGCCCTGTGTTAAGTTGAGGGAGTTTTATTTCATTCTTAGTTTGCTATTAACAACAAATTTATATAAATGGGTGTTAAGTATGAACAAATACATATATGAAGATCATCATATTTTCCCATTTTATTTTGTTAATATGGGGAGTAACATTAATTTTTAATTAAGGCATCTTTGAATTCTTGAAACAAATGCCACTTTGTCATGATATAGTGTCTTTTTTATATATTGTGCAGTCAATTTGATGTTTTTAAAGGACATAGACTGGTTTCCAATTTTCTTTTTCTGTAATGTTCTTGTCTGGTTTTGGTATTAGAGCAATTCTGACTTCATGAAAGTATTTGGGAAGTGTTTCATTCTCATCAGTTCTCTGAAATAATTTGTATAGGATTGGTATTATATTTTTCTTCAAATTTTTGATAGACTACAGGTGAAACTATGTGAATCTAAAGTGTGGGAAAGATTTTAACTATTATTTTAACTTTTTAATAGGTATGTGACTATTCACATCTTTGATATCTTCATGTTTCAATTTTGGTAATTATATCTTTCAGAGAATTTGTTTATTATGCTAACCTGGCATAAAGTTGTTCAAAATGTTCCCCTAATGTTTAGTGTCTGTAGAATCCATAGTGCTATGCCACCTTTTGTTACTGCCTTAGGTCATTTGTACTTTCCTTGTTTCCTCTAGATTTATCTAGTTAGAAGTTTATCTAATGATTTTTCTAAATAAGATTTTTAATGATTTTTCTAAATAAGAAACTGACTTCATTAATTTTCCATTTTTATTATTTTTTATTTATATTTTCTGAATTTGCTCCTCTGTAAGCTTTTTAGGATTAAAGCTTAGAAAATTGGTTTTATAACTTTCTTGCTTTGAATGGAAATATTTGAAGGTTTCCCTCTAAGTACTGCTTTATTTATATCCTATAACTATGAATTCTTCTTTATCCCTGGGTCATTTAGAAGAACAATGTTAATTTCAAAGTATTTGGCAGTATTCCATGAAAATATAAACAATGATTTTTCACTTAATTATATCATACCTAGAGAACCTGTTCTGTGTGACTTTAGTCTTTTTATTTATTGAAATTGCTTTTATGGTTCAGAAGATCTACCTATCGTGGTGAATGCTACGTATGTATTTGAACTATTGTTGGAAAAATATATTCTATGAATGCCAACTAGGTCACATTACTTAAAAGTGTGATTCAATTCTTCTTTGTATTTAATGATTTTTAAAAATTACTATTTCTAACAATTACTGAAAGAAAAAGTGTTTGAATTTCCATTCAGAAATAGTGTGAATTATGTCCTCTTGCTAAATTGCCTACCCCTTTTATTGCTGTGGAATTTCTCTTTTTATTCCTGCTAAATATTTTTGTTCTAAAATCTTTCTTTTGGCCAGGATCAGTGACTCATGCCTGTAATCCCAGCACTTTGGGAGGCTGAGGCAGTTGGATCATTTGAGGTCAGGAGTTCAAGACCAGCCTGGCCAATGGTGAAAACCCATTATCTACTAAAAATACAAAAATTAGCTAGGCGTGGTGGTGCATGCCTGTAATGCCAGCTGCTTGGGAGGCTGAGTCAGGAGAATCAGTTGAACCCAGGAGACAGAAGTTTCAGTGAGCTGAGATGGTGCCACACATGCTAGCCTGGGCAACAAAGTGAGACTTTGATTCAAAAACAAAAAACAACTTTCTTTGTCTGATATTAATATAACCACTCTTGATTTCTTATGATTCGTGTTTTTGTGGTGTATCTTTGTTCATCCTTTTACTTTTAATCTATGCATCTCTTTGTATTGAAAAAGTATTTATTGTAGACAGGCATATATTTTGGTCTTGCTTTTGATCCACTCTAATAATATATAGCTTTCAAATTGGTGCATTTGGTCTACTTAGATTTAGTGTAAGATTGGATATGGTTGAGTTTAAGTATACAACAATGCTTTCTATTTATACCATTGCTTTTTGTTGTTGCTCCTTTGTCCCTCTTTTCTTGCCTCTTCTTGAATTATTTTTTGCATTTCCTTTTCTATTCATTATTGAACTATGTTACAGTCCTTTGTTTCATTTAAAAAATAGATTGTTTTTGGATTTGCAATTATTCAGAAGCTGTCTCAAAATAATACCTCACATTTTGTAAGAACCTTAAGAAAGCTTACTTCTAATTTTATCTTCCATCCATTATGTAATTGTTGTCATACCATTTATTTCTACTTATATTATAGTCCTCTAATCATTTATTATTTCTTCATTATTTATGTTTTAAATAAAGTAAAACGTGAATAAGATGTCATTTATATTCACATACATAATTAACATTTCTGAAGCTCTTCATGCTTTATGCAGATCAAAGTTTCCATTTAAAGTCATTATTTTTTCTTTCCAAATAACTTTTTCCCATTCCTTGAAGTGCGTATCTGCTGGTGACATGTTTTTCAGCTTTTATTTGTCTAAAAGTGATGTTGTTTTCTTAATATTTCTTTTGCTGATTTTTAAATTCTACGATGACAACTTTTTGTTTGTTTGTTGTGATAGCACTTTGAAGATGTTCTATTTTCTTCTGGCTAGCATTATTTTTTAACAAGTCCCGAGTCATTCTCATCTTTTTTCATGTGCATGGGATATGTCTTTTTTTTTTTCAGTAATTGCTTTTAAGATTTGCTCTTTTTTATTATGGCATACCTTGATGTAGTTTACTTCATACTTCATTTTTTTTCCTTGCTTTTGAATGACTGAATTTCTTGGATATGCAGGTTTATAGTTTTCTTCAAATATGGAAAGTCTCTGGATATTATTTCTTCCTATGTATTTTCCTGCTGATATCCCTCTCATCATTTCATGTATGTATATGTTAGACCATTTAAAATTGTCCCAAAAGTCACCATGGATTTGTGTACTTTCCCTTTACTCATTTCTTCTCTGTGCTTCAGTTTGGATGTTTTCTGTTGCTATGTAGTCATATGTACTGATTTCATTTTAGGCTTGTTTAATCTCCTATTAAACTTATTCAGTGAATTTTTCATTTCTATCTAGGGTATTCTTTGCACCTGGTTTAGCTTTACTTTTAAGGTGCAAACCTTCTGAATTCTCTACTGTGCTCTGAAAAGTTTTCTCCATTCTGACTGATTGATACTTGAATACCTTCCAGTCCAGTTTGATCTCTGCAAATTGTGCATTTTATAACTCACATTGGCTCTTTGCTTGGCCTTTGAAATTTGATACTGTGTTTGACAGTTTAGTATTTAGAAATAGGCCCTAGGACCTCCCCACAGACCCCATGGAAGTTTCTGAAAGGCTCTTTCTCTATATCTTACTCCTTTCTGTATTTTGCCTGGCGAATTCTGGTGGCCTCAGCAAACCCAAACCTCGATCCTGCCTTGTGAATTCGGTGAGATCCCCCGGGCTGCACTTGGTTTCCCCATCATGTGCTGCACACCATGATGTTCCTTCAGGCCAAAACCCAGGAAGATTGAAAAGCCTATCTCATGTATTTTTCTTCTCTCAGAGATCATAGCATTCAATTCCCTGGAGCAATTTTCTTTTATATTTTTATACGTCCTCTCTTCCCACCAGTGCTCTGGCTGTTACAGAGGGAGGGCAAGACCAACTTACTCATTGTGATAGGGCAGAAGCTTTGTGAGCAATTTTAATTGATCTTTTTTCTAAAATTGAATATTTTCTAGTTAAAAAAATAACATGTATGCATGAAAGAACATACAGTGATGACTCACAAGACATTGTCTGAAAGTGACATAAATACTATGTAAAGGGAGAACTTATAAAATGTGTTTGGTAACAAAGAGGAGAAGAAAACCATTTTATATTTGCATCTCTTCAATTTCAGACTGTTTAGCAGACTGATCATTTAATTGAAAATGTTTTTTTAGAAATTCCTTTTTTCTTTGCGTTTGTAAAGGAAAACAATGGGAATGGAAATAAATGTAGACTGACCACTCATGTTTTTAAAATTTGGGAAAGATTGATACACAGAGACCTGATTTGTATTAGAGGAATTAACTTTTTACATTATGATTTGATTCCTGATACATTGGATGTACAGTTTGTTTCAATATTTACGTCACTTCTGCCATGTTTTGTAATGTCTGGTTGGATATCTGATCACATTTTGATGCTCTTTTAACCTCTTTATGCTTTGAATCTCACAGAGTTATTATTTCTAGGAATTGGTGGTGGGATCAATAAAACCACTGAGAAATTTAGAATATTGCTTTTCTGTGGACCGTTCCTCCAGGGGCAAGGAAATCAATCAAAATAAAAAAAATCCTTACCACATTTATCTATAAACAGAATGTGCTGAATTGGAATAAATCTTGGGATAATTTAACTGAGACATTGTGATTCTGGCCTCTGAACTTTTGTCTATGAGTTCCGTGTCTTTCTCCCACCATTTGCAGATTTTAATTACTATCTAGGGCCCAGCTAAGCTTTCATTTCATGTTGTAAGAATTTTCCTGACCACATCAGTGCACATTGATTCTTTCCTCCTAAATTCTTAAAGCACTTATGATTTGCAAATAATTGACCATATATTAACTTGTTACATATTCTGTATGTTATTTTATATAGCGTTTTTCTTCCATCTTCGTGTGTGTGAAGGTAATTACTATTCATTTTTTTCTCTCATTCACTGAATAATTTATTAGACATCTACTGTGTACAAAGCCCTGTGCTAAGAGATAATATACAATGGCAAAATAAACTAATACAGTCTCTGCCCTTATGCAGCGTGGAGTGGCAGAACTATGCGTCAAGCATAATATGTGCAGATGTATAATAATGTGATCAGTTATTTGATAGAAAGGACATCTGATTCACTAGGTGTCACCTCATATTCCTTTTTATAAAGCCCAGTTTTTATGAGCTTTATAAAAAGGAATATGAGGTGACACCTCGTTAATTTTGGGTGGTTAGAGAGTCTCTTTATCACAGGGATAGTTGAGCTGAGACGTTAAGTCTAAGAGGTAGAAGAGTATTTAAAAACAGAAAGACCTATATCCTCTAGAGTATAAGGCAAAGGTAAAGATGTAACAGAATAGAAGCTCTCAAATTTCACTATTTATCAGAATCATTTGTGCACTTATTAAAAATGCAGATTTCTGGCCCTCAATCTCAGAGATTCTGAGTTAGACTTTCTGCATTTTTATAAGTCACCCAAGTGATTCTTTGTGATGTAAGTAGCTGTAGCTTCTGTTTGTGAAATATAGGTCTAAGCAGTCAATGTTTTTTTTTTTCCTTTTTTAAAAAAAGTTATTAGAGAAATGAAGCTGAGCAACTACAGGAGGAACAAGCAGGAATATAGATGACTCGATGCAATATAAGGTATAAGGCACCTTTGGAACTATAAGAATTTGTTGTACAGTAGAATATGGATGAAGTCCTGAAATATTAAAGTTTTAGCTATTAAACTCTAAATTACAGAAGTCTCAACTTGGTTTCTCAACATCAAAGAAAATGTAACATGAGTTACCTTTGAAGACATTTACTATGCCTTATAGAACTTCTCATTCTGCACAGTATTTTGTACAGTACTTGTCACAGAATTGGTGATTTATAAATAGTGAATGCATGAATGAATACATTAATGAATATTTTATGATTGCCTCTTATCTTGCTCTAATATTTCCCAGCACTCTTATCACCTTCTACCACACAGCTTGAAGGAGAGTGAGAGTCTTGATAGCTCTAATGACTGGTATATTGCCTCTTGAACTAATTTGAATAAAATAATACCTGGAAGAGAGCAATGATTAACCTAAAGAAAATTATCTTTAATCTGTATTTTCTTAGCATTTCATAAATATTTCTATTATGCACATACATAAAAGTAACAAAAACATAATCTAGTATATGATATGTTACTTGTTTCTAACTGAGCTGTCAGCTCCTCGAGGGCAGAAAGGATGCCTTATTTATCTTTAAAATGTGTAGAGTCATCCATGGTATCTTTTTTGGTTAGTGCTTGAAGAAATGTATGTTGAATTGAGTTTAATTACAATGCAATATTGTAAGTATTTTGGCACTTGGATTGGAACAATATTTGAGATTAAAAAAAAACCTTCCCTTCTTACTGCTTGTTAGTTCTTAACATTGTACTGTTTCACCTGTTCCTATTTACAATGGAATAGAAAGGCACAGAAGTTGAGTGCACAAGAAGTGTTTATGAGAGAGAAGAGTGTTCCCCAATTCTAGAGTTAGGATTTGAGATAGGAACAGGGTTATATAACATATCCTGGGGTGCCACATTGGAGTGACCTCAAAACTAAGTTAGCATCTCAGAGAAACTCAAGCTGGAGATTTGCTAGGTTCTCAACAACTTGGTACCAACAGAATAGAATGAGCCAGTTTTAAATGACAATAAATAGTGGATTAAAGGTCTGAGGAGAACCCAGGAGTTGATAAAGAATGATTTTAGAATTGTGAGCTGGGTTGTACAAGTTACAATATCAGGAGTGATTTTTTCAGAGTTGGTCTCGCTAAATCCAGAGTTCTAATCTGGTGATAAGGGCAATGGAAATATAGTTACAGGTATATGGTGATGTTCAATTTGTAACTTATTTTTATTTTTTTGTCTGTGTTAGGATATGATTGTGAAGTGATCTTGTTTTTTGCCTTTTTTTTTTGTTTGTTTTTTTGAGGTGGAATCTCGCTCTCGTTGCCCAGGCTGTAGTCCAGTGGGGTGATCTTGGCTCACAGCAACCTCCGCCTCCTGGGTTTAAGCAATTCTCCTGCCTCAGCCTCCTGAGTAGCTGGGATTACAGGCGCCCACCACCTCGCCTGGCTAATTTTGTATTTTTGGTAGAGACGGGGTTTCTCCATGTTGATCAGGCTAGTCTTGAACTCCTGATCTCGTGATCCGCCCACCTTGGCCTCCCAAAGTGCTGGGATTACAGGTGTGAACCACCACACCTGGCCTTGTTTTTTGTCTTGATCATCATAGTCATAGGGGGGCCTTGTCTAATGCTGGTCATCTGTGAAATTGATTCTCTCTGACAGGATCACACCAAGGCCTAGCTGGGAGGGCCAGGCAGCTCCAGGAGGAAAGAAAGAAGGAGCTGCTTCCTTCTTTCTTCATTTGAAAGCAAACAGTGTGGAGTCCTGGAAAGCTGACCGCATTGCACAGGGTGCTCATGAGATGCACCTCATGAGTAGGCTTTACTATGTGAGGAGCGTTTGATCAATGGAAATTGGGCCATATGTGAATACTGGAAATTGAATTATACCTGAAGGCATGAGTAGCAGAATGCAGCTCAGGTGAAGACAGTTTTTTGGGAGGGAAGCCATAAACTCTGCTGTTTATTTTGACCTCAGGCTAGAAGAAAATTGGGGCAGAAAACTGGTCAAACTGAGGTAGAAATTTTACCAAATCAGTGTCCACCAGAAAACTTCTGGTTAATCTTGCTTTCCTGATTCATTGATATGAGAGTCACCTTATATATGTGGATGGCTGCAGAGTACATCTACACAATTCACTTAGAGTGCACTGGATTTGGTCATTGTATAAGACTGGCCTTGCTTGTTTTGAAGCCAAGCAGTAGGCAGAAGCAATATTAACTTACTTGGTTAAGAAATGCATTGCCTTGGCAACATTGGTATTATTTTACAGAAAATCTGCTCTCTTTTGATACTGCTAAATCTTGTTTATGAAGAGCATTTTCAGTTTCTCTTTAAGAATATCTTAAATGGACAGTTTTTGTGTCAGTTGGTGCCTGGCTCTTCATCAGCTTCTTTTTAAATTTAATTTTCCTGTTTCCTTTCCTTGCTCCACTGAGCTCTTCCTTAATTATCAGATTACAGTGTTCAGCATGATTCCTGGAATTGCTGGTTTTTGTCAACCAGAAAGAAAACAGACCACTGATATATGTAAGACTGTACCTTTGCATTTAACGATTCTCCAATTAGTGTCCTAGTCAATCTCAGGAACTGCATCTGAAATAATCAGTGAGCGAACTTTTCTTCTTTGCTGCTCTCTAATCACTGTTCCACTACTGGCTTAATTCGTGAATTGTAAAGCAGGATTTTGGTGAAATTGTCAGTCTTATAACATCATGTAAATCTCAGATCGTTATGGTTAGCTCCCTTATTTGGTGAGTTTGTTTCACTTTTTTTTTTTTGGTGTAGATTTCAGGATGCACATGTCGTGCTCTTTGTCCCTGAGTCTGGCAAACTTAATTTCATTAATTAGATAAGTAGACATGAAGCTGCTGGGGAGGATTTAAAGTACTTTGGCTAAAACCCAAAGCAGTATGCAGGGCTGGGTCACAGAGGCACAACCTGTGTCACCAAAAAGGACCTGTGATCAGAAGGGCCCTGCAATTGATGTAATGCTCATTGTTATTTTGACATTTTTAACAATTTTATCTTTGAACTTTTGTGAGAGAAGTCTGATGGGACAGTAGAGCATATGTGTGGGCAGAGGAGATAAGCACCACATATATGCCTACCTTTCTGGCTATTGTATTTGCATGCAGTGTTTATGATGTCCCATGAGCCCAGAATTCTGGTGGGCCCAGAATATGTGGATGCTTGGTGAGTACAAGGCAAGCATGTTATATCTATGACTGAGTAAGCAGGTGTACTGATGGCCCTGAGACGCTAAGCAGTCTATTCAAACCAGAATTTGCTTTAAATGTAAAATTAAGGAAATGGTGCTCTAAGACACACGAACCTATAAGGAACCCTATCATCGCCTTACTTACTTGAGTTACTTCCCTATATTAGATAACCACACAGCCTGAAAATGACACAGAAGTAATGGGAAATAGGGCAGGCCATAGTTTCCTATCACTCTGTCTCTACTTCTTAATAAGCTAGAAGTAGAGAGCATCGGTAGAATGTGCACATATCAAGAAGTGAAATAAAAGCAGCTGAATTAATTTTGTGCAGTAATTCCACTATTTTGCTAAGAACAGCATGTCTATGCATGTAGTAGCTATGGTAATTTTGGTGATTCTGCATATGAGTTTGAACGCTCATTATTTGTATTTGAAATAGGGATTATACAATATAAAGAGGAATGGTAAAATTCATGCTACTAATTAAAAGCTTATTTTTTAAACAAATTTGAATGACCTTCAACAGCAAACAAAACACCATGATAAACCAAGAGAAAGACAAGGAAGAAAAGAAAAAGCTTTATCTTTTAGCATTGTTAACAGCACTTTTTTCCTACTTTTGAACAAGAAGCCCCACAATTTCATTTTATTCTGAGCCCTGCAAATTGTGTAGCCTGCCCTGCAGAATGTTCTCAGGATCAATTCAATTTTCTCTTTAATTCGTCATGGATTCCCTAAAAGTGTCTGCAGCCCAGGGAAAAGGCCAAGTGAGAGGATTCTCTGTGTGAACCCTCACGATGCCAGGCCATGTCATATGGACTGGCTTCTCCCATCCTTGGGGAGGACGGTCTTTTAGAAAATCCCCATCTTCCACAGATGCAGACTCCACAATAAGATAGGCTTTGCTGTATAAGGAGCTACACAGGTCTTTTAAAATTTTCTCTCCTATGCCTTTTCTTCATCCATAATTACTGGAGTTCCCACAGTGTCTTGGTTTCCAGAAGCCTTGAGAGTAAAAAATAAAGAGGCTTTTGGTTAGTTTCAAATGATACATGAGTTCTAGGTTATCAGCAACTAAAAATACATAGAGTGTTACAGTTACAGATACTGACACAGCATAGCTTTTAGATGTCAAGGCATTGAGCCTACAGTTGCATCAGTGTGTGTGTGTGGTGGGGGGCGGAAAGAGAGAGAGAGAGAGACTATTTTAGTAGTGGCAGAAGATTGTGGGTAGTATATCTTTTTCTTCCTCCCCATTTCTCTACAACCAGACTACCCCAAATTATGAGAAACTTCTGAAGATGATTTTCTTCATTGAAAGCAATAAAATATATATGCTAATTTTTAAAATGTTTATTTCTTCTAATTATTAAAATGTATAGGCTACTTGGAAAACAGAAAAAAATATGAAGATGAAAGAAAAAATGCCTTTATAATTATTTCTTTACCTTTCCCTCATATTTCATATATGTGTATGAAATATGTGTATTTGTGTGGGTATATATGATATATATTATATATGTATATTTGTGTGGGTATATATATATTATACCTGATATACATATACATAATATATATGTACACCCACACATACATACATATATAATAAATGTATCTTTTCTTTTCATCTATATAGTCTCTTTTCACATACATATTTCCAGCATGTGCTTATACACAAGGATATATACATATATATATTTCCTATATATTTTTTCTCCCACAAAAAGTAGATTTATATTTTTTGTATAGTTTTGTCACCTGCCTTTTTTCTTATTGTGTAAGAATGTCACTACTTTGTCTCTAAAAATATTTTATAGATAGCATCAAAA
This sequence comes from Alouatta palliata, assembly GCA_004027835.1. Classification (NCBI taxonomy): domain Eukaryota; kingdom Metazoa; phylum Chordata; class Mammalia; order Primates; family Atelidae; genus Alouatta; species Alouatta palliata. The sequence goes on along the minus strand of PVKV010028980.1, from coordinate 12,856 downwards.
TAGCACTTGTATGGCTATGCTGTAATTTACAAATCAGTCTCTTACAGTTGTACATTGGATAACTTACAGATTAGTCTTCTACAGTTGCTTATGTATCTTGTCTGCAACTTCTTGTAAAAATGTTTAGAAAATATTATAGAGACTAGTGACTTCTGTAATATTTATTGTATTATGTGATGACCAATGTGATATTTTCTGCAGTTTTAAGATTTAGATTATAGTTTAGTCTGTTCAATCAATTGTATGGTGACCGAAAATTTAAAATGACTAAAAATGGAATAGATCAAACCATCAGTTTGATTTCCCTGAATAGAAACAGCTTCAATCATCACAAGATTAATCAGTAAGGTGTTAACATAAACCAATAAAGGAGAGAGACTTTGGATTAAGAACTTTATATCATTTAAAGATTCAGCCCATTATCCCTTCTATGCAGGAGCCCTCAGGCTTTCAAATTAATTGCGTGTGGCTTTAGAAGGTTTAAGATGAGGGTGATACACTCAGCAGGGAGTGAACTTGACCATTGCTATCTCACTTTAATTAATCTCTTTATTCTCTATCTTTCAGTTCACTCAACACTTGAATGGAAAAAAAAAAAGTGAGATCAAGTTCTTTTGAGTTGAGGAAACAATTGAGTTACAAAGTAATCTGATATAGGGAGGATCAAGGACTGTAAAACTTAGAATTCCTAACAAGTGGACCTGAATTGAAAGTCCTTTTACACCTGGTTTTTCATGCTTCAGTGGCTGACTTTTCTTCCTGGTTCCTTGGATTGTGCCCTTAACCCCTTGGGGTTTGTGAACATAAAGTTTTCTCCCTTTGACTTACAGCCTAGGCTAGCATTCTAAAAATGATCAGGTTCAAAAAGCTACTCCTTTTTAAAGTCTATAAGAATTTAAGGCTACTTTAGAAACCAAGATCCTCTTGGGCAGACTGAAAAGGGTTCTTTTTCCATAGCAACCCTTATATTGTATATTGGAAACTCGGTTAGGTTATGAATGCCCACACCGTTTTGTACAGGGATTCATTCATTTATGCTAAGAATATTTATTGACCACTTATATGTGCCTGGCCCCATGCTAGGGGAATAAAAACAATAGTCTCTTTCCTTTGGGAGCTCACCTTCTAGGGAGAAACACAATGATCATATGATCAAAGTAAAATTACAATTGAGAAGTATGCCCGAAGGAGCGGTGGTTGGTGCTATAAAGGTCTATGATAGAGGGATAATAGTTACCGAGTGAAATTGGAAAATCAGTAGAGGTGTGTCACAGGAAGAAGTGGGGGAATAAAAAGCATTTCCAAAAAGAGAATTGCACTGGCAAAAGCTGTAAGGAGAAGCAGTGTAGCTAGTAAGAGCGTGTGACCTCCTCAGATTCACATGTGTACAAGATTGCACTGGCTGCAGTGAGCAAAGTGGAGGGGCTTTTAGGTTCCAAAACTGCAAGCTTCTTTGAGTTGGTGGTAAAGTCCCTGCTATGAAGAAACCCCAGAGGTGGCACAAAATAATTATATGAAAATGTTGTTAAGTCCATCCATTAATAAGCTGTATTATTTACAGTACATTTTACTTGAAGGATGAAAACAGAATTTTAAAAACAGACAATTGTAACCTTAAAGATCCATTGAGACAAACTGCATTTGACAGAAACATAACTTAGGAAGTCTGGTAAAGAAAGAACACATAGCAGCTTCAAAAATATTCCACTCAGCCACACAATGTGTCAGACTAGGATGGTGGTGGTGAAAAATATTTGTGGGAGGCACTGTTCTAAGTACTGTGGAAACTGTAGACACCAGGATGAAATTGGTTTTGTGAGATTCAGACAAAAAGGGTCAGGAAGGCATGAAGAGAGAAGGCTTATCATATCTGAGATGAGAGCTGTTTCCAAGGACTTGTAAAATATCACTCAGGAAAAACTTTCACGTCTTTCACACATCTTCTGCTTTGACAAAATTTACCACTAGACATTCTTTAGGACTGCAGGAATTTGGATAAGATGCGTACGGAAGAACACTTGTCCAGTAATTGGTATCTCTATCAATGAACTGACAACAAGTCTGGCTTTGAATCTCTGGAACCAATGAACTCTGTTTCTGAGAAGCTCATATAAACCTCTTTCATTTTGCTAATATAAGCTTTCCTTCACCCATACTTCACTGGGTGCACTGATGGCTTGCCATTCCACATATTCTGGATTATAATACCTTTTCCTAATTCTCGAGTAGACCCAACATATTGAGAGTTAATTCCCTCTAGTGTCTTTATTCAGGTTGACAGTACTAAAGATATAGTGAGTGACAAAAGACAGAGTCATTGCCCTGAAGGAACTCAAGAGTCAGGAGGTGGACACAGACATATGATCATCTTTCTAGTACAAAGTGACATGCTTTAAGATAAGTGAGCACACAGAGCAAAGGACACGCAGGGCAGTGAGTTCCCCTGGATGGGCCATTGGCGTGGTTTCATGGAGAGTTGAGGCTGAATCTGAAGGTGGGGAAGTGGGACTGAGAATTCTCCAGGTGAATGTGAGGAGGAAAAACCAAAGAGGCAAAGAAACAGATAAATGAAGGCAGTATGGCATGCTAAGGAAATTGCTAAAGACTAGGAGCAATGTTTTCCAAAATGATTTGGGATTGCATTTTCCTTGGTCTTAACAAAATGGGAAAAATAGAGCACACACACATTTTCAAAGACACACAGATTTTCCCAGGTGTTGGGAATAGACAGTGAACAGAGCTCTGCCCTTCTGAAGCTAGCAATCTAATGGGGGAAGGCAACCAGTAAACAAGAGAGTGATGAGTGCTTTCAAATAGTGAGAAGGTCTTTGAAGAAAAACAAAACTGGGTACAAGAAAGTGACTGGAGGTGGTATTTTAGATACTGTGACAGGCATTCCTACTAAGGTGACATTTAGATGGAGACGTGAATGAAGTGAAAATATGAGTCATGCCATGATCTGGTAGGAACATGCTTGGCATGTTTAAAGATAGAGAAGAAGAAGAACAGAAGTACTGGAGTAAAGAAGTGAGAAACAGAGGGATAAGGTCTGAGTTCGAAGAAAGAACTTGGGACCAGGTTGTAGAGGTCATGTTTCTGCCTCACATTTTCTTGTGAGGATTTAAAACAAGGAATTGGATTTTATTCTGTATTGGAATGAAACTCATTCCTGATCTTTGTTTCCCTTAACATTCTTTGGAACACCCGAGATGAGATAGATTTTAAAAACTAGAGCTTGAGCCCAGGAGTCCGAGGCTGCAGTGAGCCCTGATTGCACCACTGCACTCCAGCCTGAGTGACAGAGTGAGACCCTATCTCAACAAAAGAAAAGTAATAGCTTTACGGAAAAATAAATTATAAAGTCCAGTGCACAATATCCCCCTATAGCATATTCATTATTTGTCTTCGCATAGTTCTTCCCAATAGAAAACTGGAGACACAGAATTAGGTGCTGATTATTTTGAGGAGTGAGCCCAAGGAACAGGAATGAAGAACTGAATAACAGGAAACAAGGAATGCTAAACATGGTGCTTTATCCAATTAGTAGTCAAGAAATGGTATCTAGAACTGTGTAAAACTACGGTTGAGATACGACCAATGGATAATGTTATCCCTTTAGGGTTGGACATTATTCTCCAGTTAATTTGATTGTTTTCTGGTAGCCACTTCACTCTTTTGATCTTAGAGTGAATTAAAACTCCCTAGCGATGGCTTCAAGGATGGTAATGTAGTAGGTTGTCAATTCACCGACCTGAGGTGGGAGACTTCCTGTGAATGTCCTGGGCAGCTACTAGTAATTAAGTTAAGTCACTCTTAGCTTTGGACAAGTGTTCCCTTATCTAAATTTAAGGGGCTTAGAATAACTCTGAGATTGTTTATATTCACTTGGTCTTTGTACGAGTCACTTTTAATGTATGTCATCTCTTCTGTACTCATGCAGTATATCTTTTACAGACTTAAGTGAACAGCTTTCAACCAAATTAAGCTTTAGCTGGTAGGAACTGGTGTATTAATGTAGCCCTTTTATAGTATTTTGAATTCTACTTCTAATCCTGTATGGATTGTTGTTTTTTAGCTTCATTATACATGACAATCTCATTAAATATCATGTACCTATATAAGACATTGATAAGTACAGGGCAAAAATGTTCTTTCATATTTTGATTCTAGGGGAGAAATCTAGGTGGACAGAGAATATTACATTAACAATCAATTTTATATATGATGATTAAGCACATATGATAAAACAGACAAACATTAATACCTAATGGAGAAACCAAATGTACCTAAATGGCAAAAGAAAATTCTTAAAAATCCTCAAAACAAATAAATAGTATAAGATGCAATAGGAAGAAGGCAATTAGTTTTTTATGGATAGCCATTTTTATGAGTAATAGTGGCAAACATTAAGACATAATCTAATTAGTTTAAATCTAAAAAAGTTTATTCATTCTACATTTTCTGTTATATAATGAGATTTTTTTCAAGAAAGTTTACAAGAGTTTGATTGTTCTCCAGAGCCTAATATCTGCCAAACAGCTCCCTACTTTAAATTTGGCTGTATTCTCCATGGAGTAGTAATATGCCACCGTTGACCTCTATTTTAATAGAAGGAGGATTTTATTAATACCTTTTCTTAACTGCTGTTCTAATTAAATGTACAAGTCAAAAGAGCTGATTTACACTACCTGGATTTCATAAAGAAGAGAAACAAAGCAGTCATGAAATAAAAGCTTTATCTAAATACAAAGTAAGATGCTTAACAATGCATACGAAAAGTGAAATTCTCACAGGGGAATATCCAATGAGAATTCTGGTGCAAGCAATTCCACTGGCAGAATGTAAAGTTGTGTTTTTTATCATCAGAAGGTTCTGCTGAAAAGAGCTTAACAAAATGAGAAGTGTTTGAGTGAAGGCCAGGTGACAAGAAGTACAACTGGTATTATATAGAGACTGTATTCAAACATTCCAACATGGTTTAAAAGCATTTCATTAACTCTGGCTTTATTTTAGATTCCTCTCTATGTCTCACAAATAAGTAATGGGAGAAATGTTGGTTATTCTTACTTCTTTTTATATTGTCTTATTTGGAATGATATCTAAAGCCGATGCTTTTTTTCTTCTTTTTCACCCTTAAAGTCAGTTTGTGACACCAATCAAACCTAAAATTTTCCAAATCTCAACTTCATTTTGTACTTTATAGCAACATCTGCCAAAGAAAACCATGAATATAAGGACGATACAGAAATACGGTCTATGATTACTCAGTGAAAGTGAACATATAGGTTTTATTTTAAAGAAACTTCCGACAGTATTTATTTAAGAAGTTACTATATACAGTTTCCCTTCATCTGTCTCCTGAGAGTAGATACATTTATAACAATTCAAACTTCCTTGATTCCACATCCTCATCTGATAATCTGTGAAGGAGTCTTAAATTAGTTTTCTCTCTGAGATGGTAATCTCCCGTGGAATTTTCATTAAAAAAAAAAATCACATGAAAAACTCATTTGAATTAATTCATACAGGTGTTCACTACTTGCTGGGGATGATTCAAATGTGATGCAAACATGACTTCTCCTTATGAACTGTACAAGAACCATCAGTAAGGGAGAAAGATAAGCAGTAAGGTTACAGATAAACCAGAATGTGCTAAACACTGTAACAGATACACTAGTAATTGTAAGGAAGAGAGGTGAATCAGAGAAGCGTTATCAGGAAATGACATTTGAATGGATCTGAAAAAGATTTGGATGGGGGAAGGTCAATTCATGTATCATAATCAGAGCAGAGGGAAAGAGATTGGAATGTGTAGACTGTCTTGAGAGAATAGAAAAATCTTGTCTGGTTCCAAGGGGAAGGCATGGGAAATAAAACTGAAGAGACTGGCTGTGATCAGATCTCAGATGTGTTGGAATGAGGCAAGGATGACTTGAATGAGATAAGAGTACAAGCAGACTTTTCTTCAAAGCAATGGCATGGTGAAAACCATGCTAGAGGAAGATTAATCTGAAACTTGGAATGCATATACTAACAAAGGGGAAAGTTTATAGGAGCAAGAACAGTTAGAAAGCAAATAGAGTTTCAGGTGACAGTAATGAGAACTTTAGGCTGGGAACAATGGCAATGTGAATAATACCATCTGTATCTATTAAATTAGTGTAGCTTTATAGGACTGATAAACTCATTTTAGATAGGGAATTGTAAACATAAAAAGGTTTTTTTTTTTAATTTTATTTTAGAGAACGAAAAAGAAATTTAACTTTTTTTTTGTTTTTTTTTTTTAGATTTTCCTCACTCTCTTTTTAGATAATTTAAAAAGTTCTCATTTTCTTATATGCTATTTATATCAGAAATATAACCCCAATGTGTCTTCAATTCAAAGTAAAAGTGTTATAGCTCATGATAAAAATGTAGTCCTTCTACTATTTATGTGAATTTCTGTATTTCTATGCAGGAAGCTTGAAGTACTCTTGTTATCACATCTTATCTGCAAAATAAGTCTTGGTTTTGCTGTCTCCTAGGATTAAGTATAGTATTTGAGGTGTATTTTACCTGGTACCACTCAGTGAAAATTATATGCTATTGAGAGTCCAAGTGCAGCAATTAAAGTGACATTGATTGACTTGCTACAGGTTACTATGAAGATTTCACCTAACTCGATTATTCTGCTAACATTAATTTAAATACGAATACTTACAATGTTCACAATTTGAGAATAAGTGAACCATTCTAAGATTTCATTATATTACCCAACTTATGGACTGTAAAAGATGACTGATGCCATCCCTTTTTATTTAAATATTTATATGTGGATAATCATTGAACTAAATTTATATCTGCTGTTGCATTGTGACAGAATCAACATTCTTTAGAAGTTTCTATTAAAAAACTTTAAGTGGACTGTTAAACTTTGTCTCAAAGGCACAATAACCGTCACATCAATGTAATTCAATCATCAACATGAGCAAATAGAAAATTAAACTTGATGCTCGACAAATTGAAATTCCTAACCTCATGCATCTCATGACTATAGACATTCTAAAATGAATTAATTTTATCTATTGAAATGCAATGTGAGACATAAACCCATTCATGTATTCTCTTGTAACTTTATTATATGGAGATAGGAATGATCTTATTTTGCCTCTATCTAATTAGTAAATAATTTATTTTAGCATGATAGAAAGCAATTATTGAATGCGTAATATGTGTATAGTGTACACACACAGACACACACACACACAGTCATGCTTCATTGTATTGCACTTCACTTTATGGGGCATTGTCATTTTTACAAATTGAAGGTTTGTGGCAACCCTGTGTCAAGCAAGTCTATTGGCACCATTTCTTCCAACAGACATAAAGTGATGTCTGTGTGTCACATTTTGGTAATTCTCACAATATTGCAAACTTTTAAATTGTTATTATATCTGTTTTGGTGACCTATGATCAGTAATCTTTGATGTAACTATTATAATTGCTTTGGGGGACCATAAAGTATGACCATATAAGAAGGTGAGATTCATCCATCAATGTTGTATATATTCTGACTGCTTCACTGACCAACTGTTGGCCTATCTCTCTCATTCTCCTCAGGCCTCCCTATTTTCTGAGATATAACAATATTGAAATTAAGCCAATTAATAGCCCAATAATAGCCCCTAAGTGTTCAAGTGAACGAAAGAGTTACACACATCTCTCATTTTATTTTTTTGAGACAGAGTCTCACTCTGTCACCCAGGCTATAAGTCCAGTGACATGAAGATGGCTCACTAGCCTTGATGTTCTGGACCTCAGTCTCCCATGTAGCTGGGACCACAGGTGTGCACCACTATGCCAGGCTATTTTAAGTAATTCTTTCTCTCTCTCTCTTTCTTTCTTTTTGTAGAGTGGAGGGTCTCACCATCTTGCCTAGGCTGGTCTTGAACTCCTGGACTCGATTATTCTGCCTCAGCCTCCCAAAGTGCTGGGATTATAAGCATGAGTCACTGCACCCAGCCTGTCTCTTACTTTAAATCAAAAGCTACATATAATTAGGCTTAGTAAAGAAAGCATGTCAAAAGCCAAGATAGGCTGAAAGCTAGGCCTCCTGCCTCCAACAGCCAAATTAGATATAGAGATAGTTTCAGAGGTGTGGATAGATCACATTTATTTAAGCCAAAGCTGAATCCAGAACAAGGTCCTAACTCCAATTTTATGAAACCTTAGAGAAATAAAGCTTCAGAAGAAAAGTTTGAAACTAGTACAAGCTGGTTTAGGAGGTTTAAGGAAAGCAGCTATCTCCATATCTTTCACAAAGGTGTAAGGTGAAGCAGCAAGTTATCAAGAAGAATTAGCTAAGATCATTCAGGAAGGTGACTACAGTAAACAACAGATTTTCGATGTAGACAAAACAGCCTTCTATTGGAAGAAGATGCCCTCTAGGACTTTCATAGCTACAGAGGAGAAGTCAATGCCTGGCTTCAAAAATTCAAAGGACAATGTGACTCTCTTGTTAGAGGCTAATGCAGCAGGTGACTTTATGTTGATGCAAATTTACTATTCAAAAAAATCCTAGGGCCCTTATAAATTATGCTAAATCTACTCTGCCTGTGTCTGATAAATGAAATAACAAAGCCTGAATGACAACACATCTGTTTATAGAATGATTTACTGAATATTTTAAGCCTACTATTGAGATCTACTGCTCAAAATAAAATATTTTATTCAAAATATTACAGCTCATTGACAATGCACCTGCTCACAAGAGGTGTAATGGAGATGTACATGATATTAATGTTCTTTTAATGCTGTGAACACAGCATTTATTCTGCAGCCCATGGATCAAAGAGTAACTTTGACAGTCAAGTGTTAATACATCAAATACTTTTAAAAGTATTGTTTAAGAAATACATATTTCAGGAAATGCATATTTCAAATATTATTTAAGAAGTACATCTCATAAGGCTATAGCTGTCATAGATAGTGATTTCCATGATGGATCTGGGCAAAGTAAATGACAAATCTTCTGGAAAGAATTCATTCTACATACCATCAACAACATTTGTGACTTATAGGAAGAGGTCAAAACAGGAACATGAATTGGAATCTGGAAGAAGTTGATTCCAACTCTCATGGAATACTTGGAGGGGTTCAAAACTTCAGTGGAGGAAGTAACTGCAGGTGCTTTGGAGCTAGTAAGAGAAGTACAATTAGAAGTGGAGCCTAAAGATGGGACTTAATTGCTGCAATCTTATAATTAAACTTGAATGAATAAGAAATTGCTTTTTGTGGATGAGCAAATGACATGACTTCTTGAGTTGGAATCTACTCTTCATAATGTGCTGTGAACCTTGTTGAAATGACAACAAAGGATTTAGAATATTCTATAATCTTAGTTAATAAAGCAGTGGTGGGGTATGAGAGGTCTGCCTCCATGTTTTGAAAGAAGTTTTATTGGGTGTAAAGTATTATCAAACAGCATTATATGCTAAGGAGAAATCTTTCATGGAGGAGTCAATGCAGGAACATTATTGTTGTCTTATTTTAAGAGATTGCCACTGCCACCCCAGACTTCAGCAACCACCATCCTGATGAGTCAGCAGCCACCAACATGGAGGCAAGATCCTCCACCAGGCAGAAGATTTTGACTCTCTGAAGGCTCAGATGATCATTAGCATTTTTAGCAATAAAGTATTTTTAAATTAAGGTATCTACCTTTTTTAGACGTAATGCTATCACACATTTAATAGCCTATAGTCTAATGTAAATAGACTTTTGTATGCACTGGGAAACCAAACAATTTGTATGGCTTGTTTTATTGCAATATTCACTGCATTGGAGTGGTCTGGAACTGAACCTGGAATATCTTCAAGGTACCTAACAATTGGAAATGTGAGAAGTGGAATCTACTTGTACTTTACAGTCTATACAATGTTATTTAATTGTCATAACAACTCTAGTGTACTGAGATGAATCATGTCCTCCCCAAAATTCGTGTCTACCCGGAACCTCTGCATGTGACATTATTTGGGAATTGGATCTTTGTGGATGTAATCAGTTAAGATGACTCAACTGAGTTAGAGTGGTCCCTAAATCCAATAGGACTAGGGTCTTTGTAAGAAAAGAGGAGTTTTCAACAACACACAGGGATAATACCATGTGGTGATAGAGGCAGAGACTGGAGTGTTGTGTCTACATTTTAAGGAATGTCAGTATTGTTGGCAACCACTAGAAGCTATGAAGAGGCAAGGGACAATCTTTGGCTAGAGCCTTCAGAGAGCATGTGGCCTTGCTGACATGTTGATTTAGGACTTCCAGGTTCCAGAACTATAAGAAAATAAATTTCTGTTGTTTAAGCCACAGTGTTTGTGATAATTTGTTGTAACAGCCCTTGGGAAACAAAGGGAAACTAATACATCTAAGAAGAAGCAATGTTATCCAAATCTGTTACTAAAGCATCTATGGGGAAAATGAGCATATTTTGAGTGCTGGTATGTGAGAAAGCTATGTATAATTTGTTTTGTCTAATCTTCACAATCATCTGTGAGGTAGATATTAGTATCTATGTTTTAAAAAATGAAAATTCTCAGGATCAAAAAAGTTCAGGACATTTTTATAGTCACACATACCTTTTAGTTTCAAAGCTGAGAGTAGATCTGAAGCACTCTCATCTCTTTCACACACACTTCCCGCCCCACACACACAGTGGTAACTGGGTGAGGTGATGGATATATTTGATTGATTATGGAGTGTATTTCACAATGTTTATGTATATAAAATTATCAAGTTGTACAACTTAAACATACACTATTTTTAGCTGTCAATAATGTTGAGATAAGAAGAAATGCCTCCCCCCACCCCACTCCTCATGCCCACAAAACAAAAATTCACTTCCTTTCCTTGAAGCTGCCCTGTGAAGTCGTACACATTATCTGGAGAGTTCTAGTCACACCTGGGTGCTTGGTAGGAGTTGCTGTACAGAGAACCCATGTGTTAGGTGAGATGTTAGGTAAGATGATTTCTAAGTCTTTTTCAGTTCTGACGTTTTAGAACAGATCCAACAGGTCACAAAGAATTCCAGAATGCTACAGAATTTCAGAGCCTCTACTAGCACTCAGGGGTCTCTTCCAAAACAAGCAGGCTGCATCCCTACAGAGTACATAAGGTAATGAAATAGTACTTAATACGGTCTAAGCAGTCAACCTGGTAATTTAAGCTCTGACCACTTTACTAGGCCATTGGTCACATTTGAAATTGAAGTAATGAGTTTAAAAAAAGCCTTCAGCGTCTAAATGGAAATTGTAATTGCTATAGTCAATGTTGGTGTTTCCCTAAAATTTACAGGTTGAAATTTTAATCCCTAAGAAGATGGTATTTGGTGGTGGTGTCTTTTAGGTGGTGATTAGTTAGGGAGGGTGGATCTCTGATGAATGGGACTTGTGCTCTTATAAAAGTGGTGCCAAAGAACTACTTTGCCCCTTCCACATATGAGTACACCACTAGAAGTAACCTTCTGTGAGGAAGTGGGCCCTCTCCCCACGCTGCCATTCCCTTGATCTTGAACTTCCCAACCTACATTATTGTGAGAAATTTTGTAAGTTACTTAGTCTGAGGTATTTTGTTATAGCAGCCCAAGTGGACAAAAACACTCATATGTAGAAGTTCTTTTTTATTATATACATAACAAATGTTTAAAATTCTTATATATGTTTTAATGTAAAAAGTACAACTGCAGTATGAGTCAGAAGGCCTAGATTCTAATTTTGGTTTTGTTGCAAAATAGCAAATGCTGTAATTTCTGTCTACCTCAATAGCCATATCTACAAAAAAAGAGATGGAGATCATAACTGACTTGCTCAGCAGTCATGGGCCCTTAATGTGTACCAGGGCCTAGGAGTGGGGTACCCTTTATGGTAGAAGTCATAGAATCCAGGAAACAAATATGTTAATATGTGCTAAGTGGTGTCCCTAACTGTGTTACATTTTTTCAAGCATCATTTCCTATACTAACATTTTGTAATACTTTATATATAGGAGAAAAACATTTTCTAATCTCTAGTCCACTGTTACATAATTTAACCATAATAATTTCAAATTATTTCCCTTCATTTATTTTTCATTTTCATAGCTATTTAGATAAGAAAGATAAGACAGACTATAAATCACTGACAAGCACAAAAAAAACTATTCAGCTTGGCAGAGTTAACACTTTAAAACCAGTATTTGAGTAAATATTTACACGGTATGTTTATTTATATAGTGTATACTGTGGGTGTCGCTCCAGCATAGAGACCCCCAAAAGTGCCTCCGCCATAATGTGAGCTTGAGCTTAGAAGCATTTTCCCCCTCCTGGAGGCAGTCGAGCTATGGGAAAGCAGGAACTAAGGGTGAGGGATTGTGTAAAAGGGCTATTTTGATCTCCCAGGCGCTTACACAGTGGCCTGGTGACGACTCTGCGGTTTTACTAAGACATTGTGTCTTATCTCGGTTCCTGCTTTGGACAAGTTTTGTGACTCTGTTTATCAAGTATTGCTTGAACCCTGTGATTATTCATGTGATTCTTTAAGATTACTGTTCCTGGAATTTATGGTGGGCCTGATCTTTAAAGAATGTTACTTTGTTAAATATAAAACTCTTTCACAATAGATAATAAGAAGAGCATCTGCTTGTTTTTTATCATTTTGTGGTTATTTTATGACTTCAGTACTGTCCTCTTTTAACTTGTATCTTATCTACTTTGCCAGACTTTGTAACTTTGTGTTCCCTTTAATGTTTTAGCTGAAACAATGTGGACTTCTTGAGGGCGTGTAGTAAGTTGTAGAAGGCTTGAGGGGATGTGGACTTACTTGCCTTGGTTTGCAATACCTGCAGA